>NJDD01000670.1:183174-199028 GCA_002245505.1 Calephelis nemesis | reverse complement strand
CCCGCCCGCCGAGGGTTTTTTTAGAAAAAAATATGAACCTCCTTAAAAAAATTAATGGTCGAGATGTTAAAAGACTATTGAAATTTGAACAATTAAGGTACTGAATCGATACTTCAAACATATATATTGCGTATTTCATATGTTAAGAATTCATAAATAAATTTTTATTTAATAAAGCATTGTAAAATAAATAAAGAATGCCTTATATTATCTTCATACAACGTTTTATAATCGTGATATTTACTGCTATTTTTAGATGTTTTAATAAACCGGCCCGACTCAAGATTTATTATAATTTACTGGCCCGCCACTAGATTTTTTTTTAACTTACCGGCCTGCGGTCAAAAGAATTTGCCCACCCCTGGTCTAGACTAGGTATATTTCGAGCGGACAAAATTTTGTTTGTGCGTCAAAATGTTATGTTTGACCACCAAGTAATCGATTGTGTTGAGAGTTATGTCATCTCTACCGTGTCAGTGCAAAGGGAAATAATAGGACTTTTTGTTTTTTTAAAAACTACACTGCTACATAGATAAAAAGTATTTTCACGCACATATCCTCGAAGAGGAAGGCTGTGTAGTTATAGCTAGGGCGTCTATGATTAGCCGAAAATAAGTGGCACTGGACCTAGTCCTTGTAGAACTCTACCACCTGTCTTACCAAGTTTTTTTATGATATTGGAAGGCAAACACGTAGACTTGACGTTTCCTGGTGGTAAGAATTTTACGACGCCTAAAGACACCAAAGGTCGTAATGGTGCATAGCCAACACGAGGGCGGGATGTTAGGGTTCGAGTAAAAGTAAGCTTACCGGCTACCTTACAATCCGAACCTGAAGACGTCAAAGGCAAGCACTGACATTATGGTGGCAAGAATAGGTAAGGCAGTGGTACAAATCCGGGCGAGTCTCTGCGAAACTCTACCACATAGTAAGATATCACGGAGTTGGTGACGGTAAGCCTATGCTGACCATTTACGAGTTGTCTATTCTGCGAAGGAGCGCCGACCATCACGGGAAAAATCCAACAGGAGTGGAATAATCTAGTCTTAATTACTAAACTATTTATCTTCCTTTAACTCTATTTTACACTTTTCATTCAACATTTCAATAAATGCAGATAGCTTTGACAAACGTATCTCTTTCAATAATATGGCCGAGCACTGCACGGTATTTCACATAAAAATACATTATTTAAAATGAACCGTTTAAAGGTATTATATATGAAGTTGTCGCTGAAATAAATATGAAAATCAGAGCATATATCGAGTTCAGTAATACAAAATTTCTCACATAATATCACTGACTACAGGTGCAAATTACAGTCCGTGGGGCAAAAGGACCCTTGTATCATGTATGTAATAACCAGATAATGAAGACCCGTCGCAATTGCCACGCGACTCACGCTGTAATATGGTTTTGATGTTCACTAGCGGGCAAGGAAGGTCACATTACGTTGGAAGTATGTCGTGGTATTATGACTGTCGGGGGAAATAACTGAGCGTCGCTTGTAGTGGTAAACATAGTGCTATGTAAGCCCGTTCGTGAACACATATACGGGATTACGTATTTACCCGTTATATATTATATCGGCAACACCTATTATGGGTGTAATGATTTTTTCGTAAACTTAATTTTAAGTCTTTTTTCTTTCTTTAAGTTTTGGCCTTCACGTTAGTATTTTGCCATTCGTCAAGTAGATAGTTGCATCGAATTTTATATCAATTCTGATCAATTATAATTTGTCATCAGTCATAAGTCGTCAGTAAGTCATGTCAGGCTTGACTAAAGCGGCGGCCTCAATACACAAGCTCATGTAAGGAGATTTGGCGGCAACGAGGAAGTACACGATACGCTAATTTCTTCATGATTATTTCATTTGTACACTTTCACTGAACAAAATTATACAAAATGCCAGCAAAATTGACTAATTTCACTCAATATTAATACGAAATTCAATAATTTTGAAAAAACTTCGACCATCTCTTTTCTCGATGGCGCCAAAACTCCTAATTTTAAGTCAAAAAATTGGTTATTCTAAACGAGTATTATTGCCAAAAATACATAATTATTGCCGTGTCTATAGTTTCTATTCGTATTATATTGTTAGAACTAGGTGAAATTCTGTTCTAAATAAAATTTATAAATAACACTTGTATTTTAGTTTGTTTACAGAATGCAGCTAGCCAGTTTTTCAATACAATTTTTCGGAGTACCATGCTGGTACTGGAAAAGCGAGATTTGGTGAAAGAGTTCAAGGATGACTTAAAGTATTTAGGTGGTAAGATTAGGTTCGATAACAGAAACAAGGAATTAATAAGTTAGATGTTACTGTGTGTGAACTTTCGGGATCGGTTGCTTTGATTGCTTGATTTTGCCTGAATGAGGAACAAATTAAAAAGACAGAAAGACAATGATTTTTGATGAATGAAATTCTAGAATTGGTCAAATAGTATTGTGTTAACCATATTGGTCGCAGGCCTATTTTTCTGAATAATATCATTTCATAGTATTTCACTCTTCTATCGTTTTATTATCTTGATATGTAATATAAAGTACGCGTCACGTTGTTTGTCCACGATGGACCCATAAACTACTTTACCGATTTTAATTCAATTTACGCACCGTGTGCACTTCGATCATAATTAAAAGATAGGCAGGGTTACATCTCAATTTAATGCGGAAGAAGCCTCTGGTGACAGGTAGTATGTTTACAGAAAATCCAGAAAATCCAATCCAAGAGTTGAAGAAATAGTTCAAGAGTTTAATTGAACTATGTTTTTGAAGTACGGATCTAACCTCATAACTGTTTTGTGGGTAAATTAATATTCATTGCTTTTTGTTTAAAGTCCGGTTTTTTCCAGCTAGTTTGAAAATGAACTAGATACATACATACATATATATATCTTCACGCATAGTCCCTTACTGGGTGGGCAGAGGGTATCGAGTGCCAGACCTCACGATCCTAACACACCTGTCTGGCTTCCTTCGCATTCATTACCTTTTTCATACAAACACGCCGGTTTCGGAGACTTTTGACACCACCCTCGGATAATATCCGATTGATCTGATCGTGAAATGTCAGCCTTGGTCTCCACTGGGTCCTAGATCCATCCATATTCGCATGTATATCTGCTTTGTTAATCTTTCATCTGTCATTCTTTCCATATAACCGAACCAGTGGAGCATGCCCTTTCGCATTTTATCACCTTCTTTTTATTCCACTCTTTCTCGGATCTCATAGTTACGAATACACGAATAATACTAATACTGTTACAAAAAACTAAAAAGAGTAATAATTAATACACGAATATTATCTACCCCGAAAGTAAGCAAATTATTTATTTGTGTTACAGGTGTTAGCCGACGATATATGGGTATACAATAATACAATAGATACCAGATTTAATAAACATCTAGATCCAGAAATGGCAACATCTTAGATGTTGCCATTTCTGTTCATCACAAAAATGCCTGCCCCTGAGCCCGAACATCGCCATCAGTCGGTTGAGTCAAAACTGTTGACTAACGAGGCGGTCCAGAAGAATTTTTAAGTCCAGAAAGAAGTAGTAAAAAGTTAATAAATAACTCGTATTTTTATTTGTTTATGTGGTAACTAATATTATCCTGTCCATTTTTTTAATAAACCTACTTTTTTTAGCAATTTTGATGCAGTTTTAAATTATTATTTGTGAATCAAAGTTTTACACAACAAATATTAATTAAAACATATTGTTTCACATAGACCATACAAAAAGTATCTTTACATTGTAAAGTTTTACTGCAATTAAAATATAGAATAGTCAATAGAATATCCTCGGATCGGGCAACAAAAAATAGTAGGAAATGTGTATTTTAAATTTTCTTGGCGCCCATATCCCCGAAGAGGTAGGCAGAGCTCTATGTTGCTCGGAATAGGATATATTGTGCCCGGTTGGCGATAGGCTTGCCACCTATCATATTGTGGGACTTAGTACCTTCGGCTAGTCGTGGGTGCCCTGGTTGTGCCTCTGCCTATCTCTTCGGGGATATGGGCTTGAAGATACTTTTTTGTTTTTTATAAACAAAATTAGCTACCACATCTCAGCCGATTTTAAACTTTATGCAGCTGACTTAAAAAAATAAAGAATTATATCCACATAGGCTGATGTAATACTCTTACAATCAGATTTAGACGCAATTATGAATTGACGGTAGGCAAATTAGGAAAAACGACACTGTTTTTTTATATATGCAAGAAGGGGCAAAAGGCGTACTAACTTAAACAAAAAAGAGCAATTTTGATCTACATTAAATGGCCAAAGGTAACTAAAAAAATTATGAAGATAAGGAATAATATTGATTAGGAGAAGTTAGCTTTTGAAAGTGAGGTTGTTTTTATATAAAAGACGTTACTGCGAGCCAACCAGAGATAGATATTTTGTAGACCTTCTAAAGATACATATTTCCGTAGTACATTGTTGTGATGTATCTACGAGTGAAACGGTTTATCCAGCACTTGCAATGTAATTGTGTACGGTCGGAAATAGCTTTTTTGATGGATTTTTATCTACATACAATACATTTTTTTATGTATTATAGCAAGGCAAACAAGCAGACGGATTTCCTGATGGTAAGAAATTCACGCCGCTTAGAGACACCAAAGATGGTAATGGTGCGTTGCCAACCTGAGGTCAGGATGTACGGCCTCGAGCAAAAGTAAGTTTACCAGCTACCTTACCCTCCGAACCGGAACACGTCATGACGTTATGGCGGCAAGAATAGGTAAGGCGGTGGTACCAATCCGGGCGAGTCGCTGAGAAACTCTACCACCTTACGTCAAGTGATCCATTTTCTTATTAGCTGTGTTTTGAAATTGGTTGAAAATGTGAGAGTAGAAGAGGTAGGTATATTATACACACTGCACAGATGATGATAAAAATTATGACATTTTACTAAATACAATTAATTTACAAAGCTTTTATAGGAGTTTTTTATAAATATATATCTACAGGTTGACTGGTGACTCACGATACTTCTGTAGAGTACTCAGTACTGGGTACGAATTAAAATTATTTGAAATTAGGGGCTTAATTTTTGACCAAAATTTCTTTAAAATAAGTGAAATGTGGATACCCTCTAACTACTTCGTGCTGATTATAAACGGATCATGCAATTTAATCTAAGTTAGTGTTGACGCATTAACACGGGGAGAGTTCTTGATGTAGGTAGGCAACAGCTGTGCAGTGTAGGTAACTACCTATGTATTTCGTATTGGAAGCACGCTGCGCGACACGTGCTGCCTCGCTGTGGCCAAGCATTGTCCAGGATTCTTAGTTTAATGTTTACTAAATTGAGGTAGGTACTAAGAAGTAATTTAATATTTATTATTAATGTTATTTTTCTCATCAAATACTATCGCCAACTATCACGTCTTTAAATATTGAAGGTACGAGTAACCCACCACTAGCAAATTCTGTTTTATCTATGTGCAATCGGATGACACATAGAATGTGCTTTTAATTTAATTAGTTGTTAGATTCAATAGGAATGCGGGTAAAATATATGAGTATTTATTATTTTAAGATATTACATCCGTTTCCAATAAATACTCCCTGCTATGTAATTGCTCTTCCTGTGTAGTTGATGTATGGCTGGTTGACCTAGGTTTATTGGCGTATGTAAAAAGCCAAAGCATAGCGAATACTATAAATCTTATAGGTATGCAGTATATTTCCCTTGTTTCCGCTCCGCTACCGGCTGTGGTAGAGAACGTAGGCCTTAACCTAACAGATGCTGTAGACAGCCAGTGCAAAATGAAAACAAATATCTTGTAATTAAGGAACAATAAGGATGCCATGAAAACTATTGAGAGTCTCCCAAAAACAAGTCGCCTACTTTCAAATATCCGGGTCGGCCATTGTTCCTTTGTCACCAAACCGGACAACTCCCTAAGCAAACTTAAGTTTGCACTCACTGCAACTTTTATTGCAGTGCTTATATTGCCGAGAACTCTCGCGCTGACTGCATTGTGATGTTGTGAGGCCACACAAAAGATATCTGACGTTGGCTCTCTTGGCATTCTGCCTTGTTTTGTATGTCCATCCTCTCTGTATTTCTAAGTAATTGCATTTAAAAGTTTATTTGAAAAAAAAATCGAGTTAATAAATCTATACTAATATTATAAAGAGGAAACCTTTGTATTTTTGTATTTTTATCTGTTTGTATTGAATAGGTTCAAAAACTACTGGACCGATTTAAAAAATTCTTTTACCCTTACTTAGAGGGATTCTTCCGAATCCTTATAGGCTATATTTTATCCCGGAAATAGATAGGATTTTTCATGATAGTGAAAATTGTGGAGTAAGTCAACGAAAAAACTGCCGTACGTTAACGATTCTCGCGAACGTTGCCTAAATGGTTAGAGATGTATGGTTGACTTCTAAAGAAAAGTTGTAGAACTCAATAATGCCTAAAAAAAGTCCGCGATAGTATAAACCAAACATTTATATTTAAGCCATTATAACCAATTTTCCATAGAATAAAAGCATTTAAAATTATTAGCCTACTATACTTAATTACTTAATATAATATTATGAAGAGGAAACCTTTGTATTTTTGTACGTTTATATTTAATAGGCTCAAAAACTACTAGACCGATTTCAAAATTTCTTTCACCATTACTTAGAGGAATTCTTCCGAATCCGTATAGGCTATATTTTATCCCGGAAAATAGATAGGATTTTTCGTGATAGTGAAAATTGTGGAGTAAGTCGACGAAAAAACTGCCGTACGTTAACGATTCTCGCGAACGCTGCCTAAATGGTTAGAGATGTATGGTTGACTTCTAAAGAAAAGTTGTAGAACTCAATAATGCCTACAAAAAAGTCCGCGATGGTATAAGCCAAACATTTACATTTTAGCAATTATAACCAATTTTTCATAGAATGAAAGTAATTAGCCTATGTTTATTGATCATATTATCATCAAATACCAATCCTTATCCAAATAAACTATTTATTGAGCAAGATTGTTTCAATAGCTATAAATTACTTTTTATTTTATTACAATCGGACAATTCATTCAAAAGATATTACGAACTTAAAATTGTAATTGGTATTAAAATGAATGATGGCTGCCGGCCGATATGTGTCGCACGACTCACATGGCGAAAACGCAGAGGAGGGCGTGCACATCTACGAAGCAGGTTTCCGGTCGTTATAGTGTATTATCTATGCTCTACACAGCGGACGCGGCCAAATCGAGTAAATTTACTGACTTAATGCACTTATTAAAATTTATTTCGGAACTATTTAGGTACTCATTATCAAAGGTTCTTTTCAAAAATACTACTTATATTAATCGTTGCTTAAATTTTTTAAACTACGCAACGGATTTTGATGCGGTTTTTTCAAAAGATAAAGTGATTGAAGAGGAAGGTTTATGTAATATGTATATTTTATACCCGTGCGAAGCCGGGGCGAGCCGCTACTATTTTATAAAACTATTCATTTCAAAAATTGTAGTAGCATATTGTCACATCTACACAAACATTTGATTCTACCATGAAGTGCTATTACTACTGGATGTTATGTTTTTAACAAGGACTTCATGTCAATTGCAAATCATCCATCCATCATCATGCCATTCTAAAAAGTCTTGACTTTGTTAATAGACTTGTGTGTAATATAATAATAATAATATAATATAATAAAGTGTCTTTGAAAGAGAGGCCTGTAAAATAAAAAAAGTCAGCAATATTTGAAAATGACATCAGGTCTTTGTTAGGAGTGTAACATCAAGTGGTAATGTGGTAGCTGCTCCTCTTTCAGCGGCCGTAATATTAAACGCACAATGTTTGCATAGTACGAAACTTGCAAATGTGAATCCGACTTACAATAAAATTAGTCACTTTATTTTCTATTCAGATCCCCGAATCAAATCTAATTAATAACGCTAAAGGCCACTTGCACGTTCCTGTGTTATGTATTTAACACTGAGTTAGCGTCTAGCTAGAGTTAAATGACCTTATATTTGACAGTTTATCTCAATATTAAATGTAACCCGAGAATGTGCAAGTGGCCCTAATAAACTAAACTTTTAGCTTCAAGTTTCATTTAGGTACTACTACTTTTGTCGATAGTTTGGTTTCAATGGAGGTCTCCGGTTTATTGTGTTAACATTAAATCTAAATCAATATAACGTTTATTTTTGTGTACTATGATTTTTATTTACAACAAATGATGCATAGCAAATAATGCAGCGCATTCAATATGTTGTTCTTTTAAAATGACAATGTTTCGTAACTGATCATCAACGAACAGACATTATTCTTTCACACTACATATATCTATTTAGAGGAATTTTAATTTGTGGGATAAATATTTGACTTGTTGATCCGCAGCATATTGCCTTCCGGCTATTTTTTTTCAAAACAAATCAAATTTATTCAGATTTTTAAAGCGAAAGTAACACAAACAGACCAGCAACGACTGTAATAAAAAAAGTTGTTATAAAATTTTTAGAGATTCATAGAATGACTCTTATGATAATATAATCTTACATTATTTAATACACAAAAAACTTCGCGAGAGTTGTATTTCATTAACTGTACGAGGTTTCTATATCAAGGACAAATGGGGTATTTAACGGAGCGTATCATTACCCGCAGCATGAGTTCGAACCCAATCTAAGGAAACGCGAGTAGAAATCTCAATTTCAAGCAAACCCAAAGATATTGTAATCGTATTTATTTCATAGAGGTCTGGTTCACGTCACGCCCTCTCCATCCCTCCATTACTCATAACCAACGTAAAAGAATCCCGGAAAAAAGAATAAACACAACTTACAAGGGAACAAATGGCAACACTTTACTTGTCTCACAATTTAAACGTCTCGAGAAATGGGATTCTAGATAATGTTCCTATTCGTCTTTGCAATGCAATATTATTCTACTTAAAATGTGAATGTACTGTATACATACATAGAGTGGTATTTTACGAGTTTTTTTTTGTGATAGGTCAGCTGCTACAACCACACGTTTATCCTAATGGAATAAGACAATGGCTCATAGACACTTGCTTCGCTGTCCTCTGGCCGTGTTCTGAAGCCTGTTATGTAAGTCTACCGGCTACTCTATCACCCGGACCGGAACATGATCAAAGCTTTACGGCTAGAACATTTAAGGCGGTGGGCAAGTTGCTACAGCACTCTACCACAAGTAATCTTGTTGGCAATGACATCTATTTTAACCAGTGCTCGCCTATTGCGAGGTGCCTGGCAGAGAGGCAGATGAGATGTTCTACTCAGCGGACCCGGACCAATCCGAGGAACGCTAATAATAAAATGTAACAGAAGTACGTTCCCTAAACTGGGATGACAGGTGAATCTTAGGTAAATTAAGAAATACCTGTGGAAGGTATTACATTTTCCCCGTGTTTATCCGGATTACTTTACAGAATAGACGAACTGCCTTTCTGCCACGCAGCTTATAAAAGGCGAGCATAGGCTTACCGTCTTTAATACAGTGACATCTGACTAGGTTGTATTTGAGTTTCCTATCACATTGTGGGACTTAGTGTCTTTGGCTAGTCGTGGGTGCCCTGGTTGTGCCTCTGCCAACCCCTTCACGGATATAGACGTGAAGATGCTTTGCCTTACCGACAAATTAACCTTTTACCAATTACCTTTGCCTTATTATTCATGCCGACACAACGTCAAAGCTAGCCGTTGACGTGTTCCGGTTTGGAGGGTAAGGTAGCCGGTAAACTTACTTTTGTTCTAGGCGTAATATCCTGGCCTCAGGTGGGCAACGTACCATTACCACTTTTGGTGTCTCTAGGCGCCGGGAATTTCTTACCGTCAGGAAATTCGTCAGCTTGTGTACCTCCCAATATCATAACAAATACCTTATATCCAATACCAATTTGATATAATACCAAGGGTTATATAACAAATATCACATAACTATTTTTTTTTTAAATTTTTTACATTAAATTTATTAATTAAATTGAGTACTTTATAACCTTAATGATAAAAACATCGTAATTTATTTTAAGACTTACCTAATTTGACATGTGAAATTTTTAATTGTATGTTGAATAGTTTTTATTAATATTTGTCTTGTTTATAGTTCCAATTTCATTTAATTAATAATTTGTTTGACATAAAATTGTTAGAGTATGTAATTTGCATGCCAATTAATTGGTATAGTAGGTGTACTGTAAATAATTAAAAAAAAAACATCAAATGTATACCTACCCTGCTAAAAGCAAATAAAGATGATTGATTGATTGATTATTTTTAGGAAGGGGTTTGTATTGTGCTGCACATATATTTCGATTTTAAAATAACCTATTCAAGTATAAAACTTTTGACAAAGTGTCACACTTTTACAAAAGTTTTACTTTCTACTGTTGGCAATCATGAATGTATCCAGTGTATTATCTGTCTTATTATACTAAATTATATCATGTTGGTAATCATGAATGTATCGAGTGTATTACTTATTATATTAAATTATATCATGTTGTCTTAGTTGTACATCGGATTGTATTTATTAATCAAGTATTCATTTTAGCTATTATTTAAACCATTTGTTTTTGTCATAAAGTAATTGCCGGTACTGATATTGTTAATTTAATTATCTGAATATCCGCTTGAATGTCGTGTTGACCGCTAAAAGATGTATTGATGTCGACTTAAAAAACTTTATAAATAGTTTCGTTGTGGCATTATGGCCACAGTCGTCGTAAAATTTTGAATCAGTAAATATATTTGAAGATATAAGCATGATTTGTTTTATTGGAAGACCTCAACACTACTAAATTCGGAGACTTCTAGGGAGCTTGCTCTACAGCAGATCCACCTGTGGTAACTCCTACTAGTAAACTATGAAAGCTGTTGATTTTTTGTGAAAACCACTGTCCCAACGCTATTATATTATTATATTGTTCATTTCGAAAAATACCATTAGATGACGGTTTTGGTTATTTTAATTTATTTAGATATTAATTAATAGTACAAACGCCTGGTTATTTTATATAAGCAAAATGTCAAAAATGTGAATGTCACGAATCTTATTCCCTTTTCTTTAATATTATCTAAGTTTTGTGCGTTGAGTATAAAAGTGTAACATGGCGTATACACATTGAAGAATTTATTAATATGCTTGTTTAAACAAGGATTATTAAACAACTTTTTATATGTATTTATTGTTTAGATTCCCATATATTTTTATATTTTTTTTATGATATTGGAAGGCAAACAAGCAGACGGATTTCCTGTTGGTAAGAAATTCCCACCGCCTAGAGACACCAACGGTGGTAATAGTGCGTTGCGAACCTGAGGCCGGGATGTTAGGCCTCGAGCAAAAGTTAGTTTACCGGCTAACTTTTCCTCCAAACCGGAACACGTCATGACGATATGGCGGCAGGAATAAGTAAGGCGGTGGTACCAATCCAGGTGAGTCGCTGCGAATCTCGACCACCTAGTCAGATGGCACGGTACTAGTGACGGTAAGCCTATGCTCGCCTTTTACGAGCTGCCTGGCAGGAAGGCAGATGGTCTATTCTGCAAAGAAGCCCGGAAATGAAATTAAAATTGTTTTAACATAAATTGTGAAGCTCACATAAAAACAGTATCATGATAACAAATAAGTACTTTGTTCAAATATTAATAAAATGTAACGAACATAACGAATACATTGTAACGAACTTTTACAACTTTACCGGACTTTATAAGCGAGCAGAGTGGTCAGGCCGAACCGTCATTATTGAAACGGATTGTATTATCTGTACCTACAGCATCAAGGGCTCGGCCCTCGGAACCTCAACTTGATGCTTCGTTCTGATACGTTCGTCGTCCTTCGTACACACAATATTATGTTGACTGTATTTAAAAAGGCCAATATAATCCTCGCACCTAATCCCAATATACATACACACATCACACTGTATTACATCGTCGCCACCGGTCTTGGCGATGGAGACCTCTTTCCTCTGGAACCTAACGCCGAGCAACGACTCAAAACACCTACGAACGGTCCACCTAGTCATCAGAATGGAGCATCAAGTAGCAATATGAAACGAAATTAAATTAAATTTTAACAATCTATAATGCGAGGCTAGGAAAACTATAGTAAAACATTGCGAACGAGCTATTCAAATGGATAGATTGGACATGTGGCAGAATAAATATTCAGATGTTAATACAAAATGAACTTAATAAGTACTGACAAAGAGTTTCGATTGCTTTGTGACAGTTTATATAGCGCGTTCCAAAATGTAATGAAAGAGAACTAACATTTTTATAGGGGTTTCAACGACTCTGGAGCGGCAGCGAACGTTTTACATTTAAGGAATCCTCATTCTATTATATGCGGCGTAACACATCGGCTTTTATATGCGACAACCATCTTTATTCAGCTTGTGCAGTTCATTCATTTAAATTCAAGCGTAATGGAAAGAGGTGGGAATTTTTTTATTGAAACTAAGGCTTTACGCGACATTTTTAATGGTTGACTCTGTTGAAGTATGCAGTTTTTTAATTAAGACGTTAATTTCATTTTGAACCGAAGTAGGTACCTGTAATAAAATTATTTGCTAATATATTATTATTGTTTTTGTCATTTGTTATTCGTGTAAAATATATGTCATTAATTATGTATACAGTTTTGAATTTAGTGATAGAAAATAAAAGAAGATTAAAAACACTTTCACTTGTTGAAAATTAGATACAAAAATATATATATTTACTCGAAGATATTTTAAAGGAGTTTTATTCAATTGATTAAACGGTTTGACTTACCTTGCAACAATGTATGTACGTAAGTTAGTCCAAGTGAAATTTTGCAACTCAATTTTGATGCTGCTATCCTCAACCGCCTTTGTTAAATTTTGTCACTTACCTAAGTTTAATGACAAAAAAATTATACGATTATTCAAGTATGTTTGGGCTTATTTGATAAGTCCTTGAAAAGTCCTCTCTAAATCTAGCGCTGGGAATAGCCTTTATAAACAAAATCTTGTAACAAAAACACATTTTTGTTGTAGTTTAGCTTAGTTATTAAAATTGTCTTTCTAGTTCATTTTACGTATCTATTGTTTCTTGTAATACAAGCAACTTTGTTTCAGACAGGAAAATAACATTAATAATAAGATTGAAACTCGACGATTACCAGATAGGAACTCGCTGATGGACACCTCAAAAGATATGTTTAGAATGTCCATCCAAGTAATATTTTATTAGAAAATACAAGATATTAAATAAATGTAACATAAAATATTTGTTATTTTAAAATATCAAATATTAGCAGAAAATATTAAACCACTGCAGACATCAAAATATGTAATCTTACAGTTCAGTGATTCAAGAGAAAACTTATCGTCACGCACACAAGGCTAATTTCGTCGATACGTCACTTGATAAGACAGAGCCTCAGACCAAATGTATTTCCAATTTTCCGCCACACGCCGCAAATGTAATAATAAGCGGTCCTTCTGCCATTTTTTACGACTTTGTCGGGAGGTATTACGTCCACATGTTGCTTGGAGGTCGCTTATTACTTGTGTGACATTGGTTTTAGTTAGCAAAAGAGGTTTATGAAAAAAAGTTTAGGTGATTTTATGATAAAACTGATATTGAAAATGTAGAGGAAAATCAAATGATGATCAGATTATCAAATTATTAATTTATATCAAATATTCTTTTCATAAGTATTGTATTATATTGTATAAAATTGTATTGTATAATATATTTTTATACAATATTGTATAAAATAAATAAACGACTATAATTAACGCTGCAAAAAAGAATTAGCAAAATTGATGAATCTGATCACGCGCGATGCGACGACCAAGGGAAATGGTGATTCAATTTTATAAATTAGTTCATAAATAGGACCGAGACCCTCCTTTTTAGAAGAATGTTGACATAAATATTACGTGAATGAATAGAGCAAACGACTAAAATTAAAAAACTGAACGCACTCTTTTTTATTTTTTTAAGGACATGTATGTAAGTAATAGATATATGTTAAAAAATATATACATGAATACATGTAACATGTACGTAAATAATGTAAACATATATGGGATGTATATTACCTATATAAAAATGAAATTAATAATCACATGACTTTTAAAAATAATCAAGTTTGTGAAAGATAGTGCTTTATTAGTAGTTTCTTTAGCACATGTTTCCCTGGTACGAAATTTGTCAGGTAAAGCATTCCACAGCTTAACAGTACGGACACTGAATGACTGAGAGTAAGAAGCAGAATTACTAATAGGGAAAAATAACAAGCCTTTAAAGGAGGACGAGAAAGAGATCCGGAGGAATGTAGGAACTGAAAGGAATCATGAATCTTTTTTAAGTGGTAGATCAACGAACAAGCACATTTGTATTATACTTATTATTAATATTTTATTATTATATATACCGACATTTTAAAAACTTTACATATTTTTCTAGTATATAAATAATTTTAACGTTCTTATAAGTAAAACATTTAGGTAATAAATTCAAATAGGTAAACCATGCTACAAACTAGAAAGATATGCGAGTTTAGCTTAAAATATAAAACACAGATCGCGCTATGCCCTAGTTAGATACGCCATCGTAAGGTTGTTGTAATCTATATATTAATACGTGGTGCCAAAACTTTGGACCCTTTTTTACGTAAATTGCGCGGACGCAGGAGCAAAAAATTTGGCACACTAATAGTTTATGTGTAGGAGAAGTGCAGAACGCTAATATTTTTCAATAATAATGCTTATAAAGTACATTAAATCAATAAATAAAACATTATCCACACTGCCATGCATTTGACACACACGAACAAATATATTGATGATAACGACAAAAGATCACAGATGTCGCACCATACAGTTAGGAAACAAAGTAGTTGGTCTTGAGAAATGAAGATGACGTTCGTATCAACAAGATATTGAAATTTATTGTGGTCGAATTTCGACCAATGGGCGACCATTAGTTGTTGTAAATAAATATTATGATAATTCTATGAACGTAATTTTCTTTAAATTCGTGACGGTAAGTCAAAGTACTTCCATGATAAAATATTTAGTTGGATTCTGAAATAGAGTAGGCAATCAGGAACTTAGGTCCCCGTCATCATAAGGCTTATAGACCGGCTTATGGTTCCTGCTTATTCCGCATATTAACGTAGCAAACTACATGGCGAATTTCCTGATTGTGAGACACAGCCAATTTACATTGTATAACTAGCTGTTTCCGCGAACTTCGTTCCGCCTGTTCAGTTTGTATGGGAAAAATTAAACTGTTGTTTTTCCCAGTTTTCTCACAATTCAACAGAATAAAAGTATTCTATGTCCTTCTCCCGGTTCTAAGCTACCTTCCTACCAATTTGCAGCCCAATCGGTTCAGCCGTTCTTGAGTTATAAATAGTGTAACTAACACCACTTTCTTTTATATTTACATTGTATAATAAAGAAGAAGCCGGTAACGAAACGGCCAAGACTTATTTATTCACACATATTATGTTATTCATTGAAGCTTATTATTATAACACTGATTTTGCAGAGTGTACTGAAATAATCTAGTCAGTTAAATGTTTAAATCAAAATGCTTTTCTGAACTTTGCATTTGTTAACCTGACGAAAAAAAACCCTCCGTCTCTCTCTCTCTTTCTCTTCGTGGGTGTATATTTTATTTTATTACAACAACAAAAAATCACAACACAAATTACAGAGTAAACTTAATCTAACAAATACATTAAAAATAGGCCAATTAAGGATTTTCATTTTGTATTCCATTCAGTTTGCTACTGTTTAGCGGTAGAATAACAGACATATTATAATTTTATATTATACATACACACACACATACATATCTTCACG
>NJDD01000670.1:155347-176333 GCA_002245505.1 Calephelis nemesis | reverse complement strand
TTATATATACCTAAATGGAAAATGTTTATCACTAAGTGGACAAGTTTTTCAACACCTCTCCTTGCCAAATGGCAATCCTGGCGTTTTATTTTCAGTGTTCACCAGTGTCATGGTACTAATGGTTGGCAACACATTAGTACCATCTTTTGCATCCATGGATGTATATACTATCAAAACACTCTCAAAATGCAAATCAGGTATTCTAAAATTGTTCTCTTTGAAGTTTTATGAACACAATCAGGTTCTATAATTTCTGAGTTGATTTTAAACCGAAATTTGATACTGCAGACACATTTCATTTCAAATCCCAGGTATTTAGCTAGTTTAGAAAGCAGGGATTTTGTAGTCTTAAAAAGTACTTTGTAACGTTGTGCACAGAATAAATTGTTCTAATCCATTTATATATTTAACTTAGTTAAATGGTTGATGAAACGAATGAAGCAGAAAAAGTATTTCAGTAAATGCTCAACTGTTGGGATTGTTAATAATGTCTTTTGACTTCAACACTGGAATATCCCTTTATTCGTTAAGACATATATTACCCGAAACTTTAATATCTACGATTTCACCTAACCTCTAGTATTAATCCCTGTAATAAAATTTACAGGGAAGGACATTAATAAACAAATATGAACTGGTGAACAAGACCCAAACAAATAAATGCAAATACGTTCCGTTTCGCGTGTCTGTACGCCATAAAACGGGTGATATTAGTTTGTAACTCGTTAGCCCGTACTTAAGGAAATTTAGGTGGACTCGGTATCGCGTCGTTTTGGCCAATTTATGGAGAACACCTATGTGCTTCCCACGCCTGACCCGGGGACAATGGACGTGCATTTCTGTTCGCTACGTATTATTGTTATACACAATGTTAACAGTTAATGATTAGTTACACTAATTGATTTATTTAAAAAAAACAGCTCAACTTAAAACAGTAGTATTGGTGCAGATTTTTGTTTTTTTCATTATTTGAGAAGTCAGCGTACGAAGCACACGGGTCTTCTGACGCGGAAAAGACCAAAAAAGCAAAAATATTTCTTAGTTAAAAAACTAAAGTAGACGCTATTTATATAGATATTTAGATAGCTTCGTGGAGTATAGATGTATTTTTGACAGCCTCGTTGGTCCAGTGGCTAGCGTATTCGCCTAACTGCATCGACGAATCGCGAGGCTCGGGTTCGATTTCCGATGGGGGCAGGCATTTGTGTGATGAACATTTAGATGTCTGCATTTCCGGGTCTGGGTGTTTATTAAATATATTCTGGTATCTATTTAGGTATTTCTATGTAATAGTATCGTTGACTAACACCCATAACACAAGCATATAAATTGCTTACTTTGGAGTTAGATTCAATTTGTGTGACTTGTCCAGGGATATTTATTTATTTAGTTTGAAATGAGACATGCTGAAATATTTAAATGCGGAACTTCTTAATAATTTTATTTAAAAAAGTGTAGGCATGTAGCAGAAAAGACCAATTATTTATTTTATATGAGACACAAAATGGGAACTTGGCATGTGTATGTACAATTCTAAAATACACCATACGGGATATGGAATCTTTATATTAATACGTGATGCCAAAACTTTGGTCCCCTTTTTACGAAAATTGCGCTGACGCAGGAGCATAAAATTTGGCACACTTATAGTTTGTGTGTAGGAGAAGTGCAGAACGCTAATATTTTTCAATAATAATATTAACAAAGAATATTAAATGAGTAAATAAAACATTACTCATACTGCCATGCTTTTGAAACACAAACATATTGATGTTAACGATAACAGATCACAGATGGCGCACCAAAAAGTTTGGAAACAAAGTAGTTGGTCTTGAGAAATGAAGATGGTGTTCTTATCAACAAGATATTAAAATTTGTTATGGTCGAATTTCGACCAACGGGCGACCACTAGTCTGTATAATTTGATAATCCGCTACATCGTTGACTTTCTTACTATATAAGAAGTTTCCATTAACGTGTACTTAGGACAAGCGCTGTGTGCGTGGCAATAGGCAGGTATAGTATAGGCAGGCAACAGGTTCGCCATCTGTTATGTTATGAGACTAATGCCCGATTTCACCAAGAGCCCCTATATTTTAGGGGACTTTTAACGTATTTTAGGGGACTGTTTTATATGGAAACAGTCCCGTAAGTAGCGTTAAAAGGTCCCCTAAAGTATAGGGGCTCTTGGTGAAATTGGCCATAAGCATTTTCGAATTGTCGCGAGTTTCTTGTTTGTGCCTTATCGCCTGCCCCAAATTCAAGTGCCTCTTTGTCTAGATATACAGGTGTACGCGGTATCTGGACGCAATAAAAATTCTACGTGCTAGTGACTACGCACAAAAATTCCCTTATAAAGAGGCTTTTACCTAGTAGTTGCGTTTTCAAAACGATTGCTATAATCTCATATTAATTGGAAATTTCTACGTTTCAACAGAACTTTTTAATCTCTTTAAAATTTAATTTGTTTTTGCTCATACATTCCTCAGACCATGAAACATTTCATAAACTTTAAAACGCTGTTACTGTGGATTAAACAAAGTTCAAGGAAAAATCTTACTCATTATATTTTTTTTTTGTAGATAATTCATATTTTTTTCTGTGAATTTTTATTTGATCTTGTAGAATTTCGATTCCTATTGCATTATACTGAAACATACTTTCATGAATTTGCTTAATTTTTATTTCTATTAAAAATTATAAGAATAACTACAATTACACAACTACTATTTTCACATAAACACACAGGTTTACTAGTTGGTAGGGTTTCGTAGCAATTTGCCCGGATTGGTACCAACACCTTACCTATTCCTGCAGCCATAACGTCAGCGCTTGCCGTTGCTACTATGCCCACAATGTGATAGATGGCAAGCCTATCGCCAACCGAGCACACATCCAATCCCGAGCAACGGTTTTTTTATAATAGAAAATTGTAAAAACCACATTTTCTTTTTGTTGCCCGATCCGGGAATCAAAACCGGGATTTCATGAAGTTAAATCCAACATCTGGAACGCTAGACCAAAGAGGCGTTTAATAATAATAAAGATATCTTTATAATTCTTATGATGTTTGTGATGTAGGTAAATGAGTTTATTTTATTTCTTCAACTAAACTTTGATGTCTCTAGGCGGCGTGAAATTCTTACCATCATGAAATCTGTCTGCTTGTTTGCTATCATATATCTTAAATTAAAAAAAATAATTAGGTTTAGAAGACTGTTACCATGGTCAAGTGGTGTTGGTGGTCGTGGAACGTTTTCGTACATTCGTACGTGTATGGGAATGTGAATGTTTGAACAAACCCATTCTGGGAAATTATTTGATATGATAAAATTGCAGACGGATATTAATAAAATATAGTATTCATCGAAAATTCAATCTACGGGACGGTAGTGTACGCAGCATCAGAAAATCCTGGACAATTTTAATCCGACTTCATTGAAAATCATAAATTTACAAAGTAATAACATTTTCATGAATGAAATCTGTACGAATCATTGTCGTTTTTTCCATTTTGAATTACTGTTGTATTCTGTGGATTTAGTATAAATGAAGGCTTTTATTTATGTATGTAATACGTGTAGTAAATATCATCTCTTCATTCTGTGTTAGTAAAATTATTTAACAAAATGTACTTTGTATTTAGAATATCTATTGAAATGATACTAATTTTTGCCGGTAATGTTTGGTGCCGCTACGTATAATAACAATCATGATGACATCTAAGGAAGTGAAGGAAATAGGTAAAATATGTAAGTTAAATGGGGGAGGGAAATCAGAATGTTATTTACGGTTGTAATTATACAATATCACATTCATATTGAAAGCAATTTTGTTGCACACTTATTAAACCAATTTTAAGTTATCGTTATCTTCTTTTAACAAAAGTAATGGAAAGGTATATTATACTATTAGTGCTGTCAGTTTAGTCTGTACAAGACATTTCTATAGATGTTTAATCTATTACTTGGAAAACGTTGTTTAAAAACGTCTTAGTTGAACATATCCGTACTAATTCTATATGACTAAACTACTCCATCAAAAATAATCAAGAAAAAGTATCATGCATCCAAAATAAGTTAAGTTTGTGAATAGCAGAATCACCAAATACTAATTATGGATACGAGATACAAAAAAACACTAAAATAAATTCGGTGACACACCGAAAGCAGATATGAGTGCTGTGCCGCAGCTCCTTGGTATCCTTTCTTATTTTCATTGCTCGTCATTGTGTTGTTCCTTGCTAGACGGTTGAAGGAGAAGAATATAGAAAGATGAGAGTTAGAAAGTAAGATTTAGTTAAATATTGTTTGCTTAATCCTAGAAGTATGTCAGATAGGATGATATTTCTGAATCTAAAATAATGTTCGTTTCATGACACTCCGCTCGTAGGTAAGTACACGTGAACGCGCGCACGAATCAGGAAGAGTTTTCAATAAATATTCAGTCAGAGCGAACAGAGATGGATCTCCGGTTAACTGATAAATAACCCTGGGCAGACCATACGTTGGTAATCCGAACACGCGCGCCGCACAACGATTTATATACAAATGCGTCCACTAAAGTCCGCCATATTTATTTTTCTGTGCCTTAATGCCCCTCCTGAAATATTCATATAGTGACCGAGTCATTCATCTTTCTGATGCCCCTTATCATATGTCATATTGTATGACGTGATGCCTAATAATGGGCTAATTTATGGAAATGAGATCATTTGTCTTTTATACGATAGCCTATCATTTGTAAGAAATACGGTATTATGGGAATTATTTTAGTTTAATATCTTTGATGAACGAATGTTTGTATTTTTAAATGAAGAAACACTTGTACTGTTTTACGTATCACTTATACTTTATTATTTTATAAATAGCCTACCGGTTTCGCTTTTTACAGCATCATCAGGGCTAGAACTTAAATTCACGAATGTTTGCATTTTGTTATGACTTCACGTAAGGTTACGATTTTTTTTAATAAAAGATTAAAACAATTCTGATGTTGATTTTTAGTGTCGTATGAGAAAGTACCCGATTATCGAATAGATGTCAAATTCCGGATATGTCTATATTTCGCAAATAAAAGCAGTGTAATCTACAGAACCTTTCGGCTTTATTAGAAGATCTACAAAGCACTCGTTAACATTCCTGGTTAGGTGATAATGATGATATGAAAATATATTGAAAACTCAAATACTGAAAGTATAATTTAAAAAATATACCCACTTTTCAAACCATGATTGTGGATTAAGACGGAAATTTCAAGTTTGTACCTAATGTGCCAGTGCAACAGCTGAATCCCTTTAAATTTCATATAATAAATATATGAAACTAAGCTTATCCTGTACAACTTTTAATTGTTAGTTTATATTTAATACCCTTTTTTAGCATTCTATCAGAAAATATTTGTGCAAACAGAAAATAACAAAAATAAGTGCGTCAGACAAAAAATACAAACTAAAGTTCTGTACATATTACATATTATTGTACAATGTACACATTGTATTTTTAGATGTGTCAATATATCCTCGGCTAACAAAATTTTTTATGCTCTAGAATCAGTAAGAAGTAATTCTCGGATTTTCCTCTTACAGTCTAAATCGCTTTTTTATTTTTTGCGTGATTGCTTAAAAGGGAGGTCGCTTCAGAGACGCAATGCTAGTACCTAAGCTAAAATAATTTGAAAGAAAATTAGTGCAATGTACGGGTATGGAAAAGTAGGAGATTAGGACAGAACGTAATCGCAGTTCATAACTTTCGATGAGAAAAATGAAATGCCACATTAATATGGCGGTGTGCCGCTGCACAATAATAAGCCACTAAAGTTGATTCCGATATTCAGTAACGTGATCAAACTTGGACAGAAGATGGAAATCGCCCTTGGATCGAGCTATTTAGAAGGTGACCTAGATTTTTCATACGATAAACAAGTAGGAAAATACGTGCGTCATACATCAGCCTAGTCAACAATTAGCAGTATTAGTGACTTCACGCGAATAACCTTTATTTTATAGTATGCAATCTCTAAACGACCAAATTTTAAAAACTATTGCACCAATGTCGACTAAATTAATATAGTTTAGCGCTATTGTTAGGAAATTACGGAAGTAAATTTCAATTAAAATAATATTATTCATATCATCCAAGTACGTCTTAAACTGCTTTGTTTCTGAATTTGGTACAAAGGTAATTATGAGAAAAATACAGTAATAAAAAGTTACATTCTTAAATACCAGATTAAAAACCAAGAAAGCAACTAAGTTGAAGACCAATTCATTGTAAATACAAATTTCATCTCAACCGCGGACCTCATTCTACGAAATTTGGTTACAAAACGACTGAGACAACACAGAAAATTAGACCGCGAAGAAAAATAAATGCGGTGAAACGTCGGAGCATACAAAATTAGAGGAGAGAAAATGGCTGAGATGCGGGACAAGTTATAAAAGGTTTCGTAAAAATATTTCTGCTTTGTCTCATCTATAGTTTAAAGTTACATTTTACAGTTATTAGGATAAAGATGTTAAGATAAATGAAAAAGGTTTTTGGTATATTTCTGAGCGTAAAATATTTTTTCGAAATTTCAATACTGATGGTACATATTATTGGAATTCACAACACCCATTGTAGGCATTGAGGTGCATTATTTTATAAAAATGAAACTACAACTAGATAACGAGGTGCACAGCTGCGTATTTGATGGCGTATTATACTTGGGTTATTTGACTTTTATAGTAAAGAAAAAGATGCGAACGAATTTCTGAAAGTTCAAAAAAATATTGGTAGAAGAAGGCGTTACATTGCGAAAATCCATATTTTATTATTATTTTTATTTGATTCGAAAATATACTTGCTGCGTTACATTCCTAAGATGTGAAACCAACCTAACCCAATCTGAGGCTAGAATTTTTAACCTCTGGCATAATTAACATCTTCCAAACCAGAATACAATGCACACGAAATTCATGTTATGGTGGCATCGGCGGAAAAATTGTTGCTGAAGTCGTTGAAGGTGCTCGTTAACAAGTAATTGTTGTGTTTAAACCCATTTCTTTTCCTAAACCTAGTACTGTAGTTTCAAAACTATGTTAAATTTATTGATATACCTTACGCAGAATTGTAATATTAAGTGGGCACTATCACTTCCATATAATATTAATAAATTAATTATCATAATATGCTGAATGAACTTAAACACGATAATTAAATGATTTCAACAAGTTTCTGATAAATATAATTTATCTACATTTATATATTGGCTTAATATGTAATGGAATTTCGCGGAATTATTTTAACATTTTTACATGAGCTTGAGTAAATTGGTAAGCAATAATCGATAGTAGCGCTAATTTAATTACAAACCGGTTCAATTTTATAAATGTGAAAATTTAATTTACTGTAGTTTATTAAGTTACTTTGTGCGGAAAAGTTGTGAGAAAAACAAGTTTTTCAATATGCGTAACGCGTATGTAACGTACTTAGTTTACGTAACGCGTATGTAACGTACTTAGTTTAAGTAACGCGTATGTAACGTACTTAGTTTACGTTATGCGTATGTAAATGGTAGAACATATTGATCTCTGACCGGTAGCAATTTATTTTCCATGCCTCATCTCATTTCTGATATTAATGTCATCAATATTAACAAGTGTAATACCTAGTCGGAAACTTACTTTTGACTTACGAGGCTAAAAAAATATTGTGCCTTGTGTGTTCTGCTTATATCATTGGCACTTAAGTCATTATTTCTGTATTATTCATTGTTTTTTATTATTTTATTTCTATATAAATCTCCATATTAGTTATGTCATTATTAAAACGGCTGTATCAAAAAACAGAACAAGTATTAATTTATAAGGTACCTAGTTAATGTTAAGATAGAATTGTGTTACAAAATTTTAAAGTTGAATTTAAATATTTACGTTATAAACTGTATAAAATAAATTAAAACAGACCGTAAAAACCGCATGTCGAAGCTGCAGAGATCATGACGTCACTAGCAAAACCTGAGTGACAAGGCAGAGGGACGCGGGGCCGCGGGGTCAAAATAACGACATTTTTTAAATTCAATTGTCACTGAGGTTCATGTCGGTAACTACGAAGATTTATTACTACTGGAGATTACATTCCTAACAAATTGCTGATATCGGTATGAACATTGCTGACTCTCTCTTATTTACAGGCCTTTCTTTCGTATGGACTTCGTTAATTATCATCAGAGTCTTACTCTCAGAAACAGAGGTCAGTAATAAGAGTCAGTCAGCAATATTTGGAAATTATCAGGTCTTTGCTAAGAGTGTAATTTCCAATAGTATTATAGCCTCATGTCTCTAACACATATTTTAAATTGTTGTGTCATGTCTGTGTTTTGTTTAACACAAAAGCCTGATTCTGACGCAGATGCTATTGTCGAAAAAACCACACAGTAATTATAAAATTAAACACAGATTGTAATTGTAAGATAAATAGAAATCATGTCATTTGTCAAATTAAAATAACAAAGTGTTTAAGAGTTTTCTATGACATTTACTTAAATGTATTGAAATAACTAAAGCTACTGTTTTATAGTAATATAATTCGCATAAGTCATACACGCATAACAATGAAAAATGAATATCTCTTACAGTTTCCAAGAACGAGTTTCAGGTGGGCCTACTGCGGAGTGTGCTCCCTAGCAGAGCCACTTAAAATTCGAATTATTTCAGATTCTAGCATACTTACAGTTATATGCCGCCTACAAACATTACGCTCACTCAAAATGGAGCATTTTAAAAATTTATCGATATTTATCAGTGTGCCTCGACTGAAGAGCATGACATATATCTATATATTAACACGTGATGCCAAAATTTTGGACCCCTTGTTACGAAAATTGGGCGGACGCAGGAGCATAAAATTCAACACACTTATAGTTTATGTGTAGCAGAAGTGCAGAACGCTAATATTTTTCAACAATAGTGCTTACAAACTACAGTAAATCAGTAAACAAAACATTACCCACACTACCATGCACTTGTCACCCACAAACAAATATATTGATGATAACGATGAAAGATCACAGATGGTGATCACTAATAGGTTGGGAAACAAAGCAGTTGGTCTTGATAAATGAAGATGGCGTTGTTATCAACAAGATATTAAAATTTATTATGGTTGAATTTCGACTAACGGGCGACCACTAGTATAATCTTAATATGTAACTTAAAACGCCATACGACTTCGATAAATTATAACGAAATATTTTTAATAATATTGTCATTATATAAACAATGATATTTGTATTTCACTTGTGTATCTCTTATTAATTGGACCATAACAATTTTCGCTTGAAAAAGGTACGGATAAAGACAAGTAAATTTATAAAGCTACAATTATGATTAATAACATGGACGTCTCCATGTCGCGTAGCAATTTGAACAGATTGATAACCATAATATTGGACGTATATTAAATAATGTTGTTATAAACTTATAAAGTACATTTACTGACTGAAAAAAAATGTCCTTAATTGTATTGCACGTTAGTTGTAGAGAAATGTAAGGGTTAAACAAACCAGGTGCTAGACTTAAATAGACTACTTAGACCCGGTAACTTGAGTTTGTTTGGACCTTTTTTAGACATTTCGCGACAAATCAGGACTCGGAGGAATTGATTTTTGGTTGCAAAATGTGTTGTGATATCCTCATCGCATTTTCTTTGCTCACATTCAATTTGTGATGATATTGATTGATTATACATCTGTATTTATATTTCGTACTCGTAAACAATTGATATTACAATAATTATTATTATATGATATGATCGCCTCTGCGGTCTAGCGGTCCGGGTGTTGGATTTGACTGCATGAGGTCTCGGGTTCGAATCCCGGGTCGGCCAACAAAAAGAAAATTTGATTTTTCCAATTTTCTTATTAAAAAATGTTGGTCGGGATTGGAAAAGTTCCCGGTTGGCGATAGGCTTGCCACCTATCACATCATGGGACTTAGTATCTTCGGCTAGTCGTGGGTGCCCTGGTTGTGCCTCTGCCTACATCTTCGGGGATATGGGCGTGAAGATACTACAATAATTATTAATATAACGAAGTTGTCTAGATCGGTTTGTGTCAATGTCCTATACTTAGTTCAACTGATATATACTCTTACTTCGCCTTAATATTTTTGTATCATAAAGTAGCAACCAAGCTGTAGTTTAAAATCAAGCACTTAAAATTTAAACTGACAAAAGCCGACGGTTCCCACATTCGAAACAAAACTGTAGTTAATTTGCTGTTAATTTAAACTATTTACATTAAAAAAATGTAATCAAAATGATTGAAATTGACCGGTAGCATAAAATATTCATTGTCCGTAAGTAATAAAAAATAATATTCAGTACTCAGTAAAGTGAGGGAAGTTTTGTTACCATATTATGTAACATTATTTGACTAAATTAAGGTTTCATAGATGTGCTCAGCTTTCAGCTTTGGCTGCTTCTATCTAGTGAAACATTTGGTATACAAGTATAATAATGCAATGAACAAAACAAACAAAAACACTAACTTTATCTCGAGTGATACTTAAAAAAAAACAACAAATGAATATGAATTATGTTGGAAGAAGAAAAACTTATTCGTAAGTATTTGACCAAGTGATAGGAGGTTGAAATGATTTCAAATGATATTTTCTTCGTCGTTGTGGAACTTTTCTATCCAGTATCGACAATCTTATTGACAAATGTAGCTGTGTTCGAGTCTTACGAGCTGCTGCCAGAAAGCCACCAGATAGCCTATATTTCAAAACCAAAGCATCGTGTGGTCTCAAGTTATGATTGTTTTTGAATTTAACTTGTAGTTTCACAAATTCCTCAGCAGCTTTGTAAAATACAAATTAAAATACATTGAACTACAATTTCATCTCAAATTTACATAAATAAATAAGTGTAAGATCTTAAACCACAACTGTATTTTATGAGATATCAAACTGAGTAAACTTGCGAGAAATCTTTCATTTTGTTTATGATACATTTCAATTATACTCGTACACCTTTTCTTATTCTGTGGTCAAGCGGTTCAGTTGTCAGACTTGACTGCACGAGGTCCCAGTTTCGAATCTGATGGGTCGGGCAACAAAAAGAAAATTTCCAATTTCCTAATAAAAAAAAAACGTTGCCCGTGATCGGATATGTACCCGGTTGGGGATAGGCTTGCCACTTATCACACTGTGGGACTTAGTTTCTCGGCTAGTTGTGGGTGCCTGGTTATGCCTCTGTCTAACTATTGAGGGATATGGGCGTGAAGATACTTTTTTTACTAGGATTTTACGCAAATAAGCAATTGCTTTATATGATAATAACATAATTTAGGGAAACAGCTATATTACATATAACTCAGAAAAATATTGTGAGATCTTAATCGAATTGCTTGCTTTTAAACACAAAAAAAATCTGTCTAAATCGAATTCGATCTGATGTATTTTTATTAAAAAAAGTTAGAAATTAGTGTATTTTCAGACATACATTTCATCACTCCAAGTCCCTTACGGGGTAGACAGTGATCGTATCTGATAGACCTGTCTGTCTTTATCCACATTTGTTACCTACCCTTTTACACTACCCTCGAATAATATCCGAGAGATTTGATCATTGAACATCATCCCTGGTTTTTTCCATTACCTATTTTATATAGATACCTATACCATCCCTATTCTCATTGTATATTGTTTGTCAATCTTTCATCTGTCAATATTTTCACGTGACCAAATCAGCGCACCTTTTCTTAATTTAACACCAACACGTTAGAAACATGAAAATTAATTTTTGGCCTATTTATTAAATAAGATATGTATTTATTTATTTTATTTTATTAAAATGGCTCACATACGTTTAAGTACAATAATAAAATATATTTTAACATGTATAATAACTTAAGCTACTTAATTGTATTAAACATTTACAGGTAAACACCGCGTGATTATTAAACTCAAAATTACTAATTACAAAGCAACCTACCCAAAGAATTTAACTAATTTAACTCTATAAAAATATGAATAAAGCAACGAAGTTATAACAAATAGAATGCAAACAAAAATTATATTTAAGCGTTTCTGAAAATTCTACCTTTAGGAGGGTGAAATAGGATATGTATAAAAGTCCTTATTAATGGGCTATATTAGCCCATATATAGTTATTATAAGTAATAGAATCATAGATGTAGTAAAGTAATAGAATCATAGAAAATCATAATAAATTATTATGATTTTCTATGATTCTATTACTTTACTAGCTTCCACCCGCGTCTCCGTCCGCGCTGATGTCGGTGAACTGTCGGAAAACTGAAAAATTAAGATTTTTTCTACGCATTTTTCCAGAATAAAAAGTATCCCATTTTATGCCCAGGATAATATTAATAATGATTGTAAAAGTATTCGTTAAATAACTCGTTCAACAACCAAAAACGAACGATTAACCTGCAAACGTTTAAAGTAAGTTGATATAGCCCTGAATATATATATAGTCTCCCCCCAAGGGTCCGGCCTTGTCGTGGCGGGAGGGCTGAGTAACTAGGGTCGAGCCGGGGCCCCGGTAAAACCAATCGGACCAGAGAGGCCGCTCCTCAGTACCCCACTCTGCTCTCTGTCCAAGAGAGGACACGAGGAGCGGACACATCGTGGTGGGCCATTTGGCCCGCGTGGTTTCGCGGCATGCAGGCCTGCGGAGGAGGAGAATGGGCTTTCCATCTAGCCAGCACGGTCAAGATGAGGCTGCGGTAGGTACGGGTGTGCCTTTTGTCACTGGAACTTCAAAGTGGCGCACGCTGTGTCTCCATACATAACTTCTGACGATATGCGGCCCCCTGTTATAGAGGGGCTGCCCGAGGGGCAGCGGATGTGTGCGAAAGTGTTCCCGTAGCCTCGGCAACATGCGAAAGGGTGGTAAAAGTCCGACATAACCCGTCACTTCCCGAGAAAGTGGCGGTTATCCATAATTATTTCCACGAAAAAAAGCCCTGAATATTATGCTGTAAAAGCGAACCATCTGTTGACAAATATTGATATCTCATATTTGTTAAAAAAAGCAAAACAGTGCAAGTGTTTATTGTATATAAAAAAACACAACATTGTTTCACCAAGTGCCAAGGATGGAAACAATAGGCTCGTGTCCAAAAATGTATTTAGTGATTGATTCTTTCCTTTATTCGATATTGAACAGAAATAACTGAATTTATTTTCAAAAATCAATGAGTAACATTATTGTTTTTAGTTTTTTTATAAACCTGTACGAATTTGCCGCGAAAACGCTCTAAACTATCATGGCGTTCTGAATGACGTCACTCAGTGCAAAACAAAACAAACCGTAGTTGGTAATTGATACTTTGCTTTGTTTTAAAACGTCAACAACAACAATGGCGGACGCACTCTGTGACGTAACGCGTTCTGATCGGCGTTCACTGTCACATGATGAAATTGTTTTTTTTTTCAGCTTAATATTTCTTAAAAATAAAATTAATCTTTATATTTTATTGTAAATAATAGATTTTATTGACATCTATTAATAATAACAAAACTATAGATACCACAACAAACCCGATTTATTATTGGTGGACACAAGCCTATTCAATATATAAAAGAAATTATTAATTAAATATGTATAATTTGCTTGAATTTTTTTATACTCATTACAATTAATATAATTACTTGACTACCTACTACCTTTTCCACATCTAGCCAGTTTGGAGAAAAAACGTCAAAACAAACTCTCCGGCAACCAGGACTATAACCTATCTGTCTTGTGCTTAAAAAAAATTCGCACAGACAGGATTTGAACCTGTAACCGACGAATGCTCTAACCATTTAAGCTACTGAGGATTCCAGTCCCGTTTCGAAATTTTCAATTCCTTTCTTCCCCGTTAACGCGGGTAGTTGTGTCATTTAGATACACAGTTCTGAGTAACTACTAATGCCCGGTTCCTATATTCAAAAAACGAGTCGTTTTGATTACGGATGTTAGCATTTTGTACGCTTAGTAAGATTACTGACAACGGTTGCTCGTTTCCGACTATTGATTCTAAACATTTTTTGAAAATATTGGTAACGCTCCGTTACTTTTGAACAAACTACGAATGGTTTAGCTGAGGGATTACGATTCGTTGATTATAGGAACCGGGCATAAATGAGTAATCGTTACAGATGAAATTCACATTTGTAATGGCCATAGCTTTCGTTTTACCCAAAATGTTTTTATTTTAGCACTTGCCCAGCGCTTGGGTTAAATTTCAATAAATGTTAAAGAAAAAAAAAGTTTCGCCACAGACAGGTTTTGAACCAGAAACCTTTAATTTTTTTATCTTTCTTTAAAATTTATAGAAATTTAATCCAAGCACGGGGCAAGTGCTAAAATAGAAATCTCTTAAGTAAGTCAGTAGCTCCACGCCCATATCCCCGAAGGAGTGGGCAGAGGCACAACCAGAGCACCCACGACTAGCCGAAGACACTAAGTTCCACAATGTGATAGGTAGCAAGCCTATGGCACAAAAAGCGTATTTAATCCCACAATAAGCATATCTAATCACGGACAACGTTATTTTATCACAAAATTGAAAATATACATAGTCTACTTTTTAGTTGCCCGACCAGGCGATCGAACCTGGGACCTTAAGAAGTCAAGTCCGACGCCCAACCGCTAGAGCACTGGTTAGAACCGCTAGTAAATATTTGCAATCTATTGTATCATATTATAATTCTAGAATATAAGTAACGAGATTACTGAATTCATCATCTGGCAGGCGTTGGCATTGTCGCAGCCTTACACCAGAATTGTAATTTAATTATCCGATTAAAAGTCTTGCAACTGCTGACATAACGTCAGTGTTAGTGTTTGACGGTGCCATGTACTGGTCTATATATAACAAATATTTGTAAGTAAATAAATAGCCTCATTACAGGCAAGGAGTTCCCTGTCTGATCGTTGACGTTTTATTAAAATGATTTAAAGCTAATTTTAAATATATTAATTCCAAAAATGATACAACTTTATCATCTCATTTTACTTTAATTTAGATCGCGGAAATTTCAGAACCGTTGTCTTAAAATAAAATGAAAATTGCTGGCCCAACAAACTTATTCGTTCTACCAAAATAATTGCTTTTTTCTATTGTTCACAAACGCAAAATAAGGAAAGCTTTAACCTTAATTTAGCGAACACAAAAGTATTGTTATCTCTATAAAAATCTGTTCTACTTTTGTGGAGATAAGGTCAGCTTCGCAGTTCGCTGGAGCGTTGATAGGTGGTTTTGAGGAGCTGGATTCAATATTTTTGCCAATTATACCTATAAATCTATTAATTCAAAAATTAAAAACTCAATAAATATAACAATCGATATTGAGAATGAAAAGGATATCTTTACTAAAAATTACATACATTTGAAAACTTCAGTCAAATGACTTTGGCCATAAAATATAGACAGGTACAGAAGCTTATCTCAAGTACATGCACCTTGCTTTTGACAACTATAGCTCGTCATCTTAGGCTTATGCACAAAAAACTAGTAGCGGGACTCGTATAAACTTGTTTGATTTGTTATTGAGAATGAGTTAACAGTTACAAAAATGTTTTGATGAAACGAAATTAAACTAAAATTATTTACGTGTATTAAGATGTTGCTAAAAACCATTTAAACATACTAACAAATTATTCCACATTTAAACATTATATAATTATAATTTTAGGCTTTAATCGGTATATTTAACAGGTAGTTTATGTGAAGTTTGCAAAAAATAGGTAGAAAGTTCTTCATTTATCACATTTTTTGTAACAAATCAATTCAATAAACGGCGGATCGTTTTATTAATGTCTGATGGGTATTTTTCTGTTAAATTGAAAATTTTTTCAGACAGTGATTGTGCTGTCGTATTGAAACTTTTTTCAGCTGTTTTTTTCTTTTTTTGTTTTGTTGTGCTATGTCATTCAAGCGGTCATTTCTTTTTGGACGTGCTTCGATTAAAAAAAATATTCACTACAATACTCTATAAAGCAGATTATACCTACGTAGCGAAGCACGAACCAGGCCGTTATTTTATTATAAAGATTTAAAAGAGAATAATTCAATAATTTGTTATTTGAGGGTACATCGCTTTGTTACGTAACGTAACGCGGAACGGAGCCAGTCTGTCTGGCTTCCTTTTTCAAATTATCACTTCTGTGGGGCGTTGCAAGACGCACACTTTTGTGCGAGCTCCCTTACCTGATTTTAATAGGATTATATCAAGGTGAGTTAAAGGGTATAAACGGACCCTATTACTAAACCTCCGCTGTCTGTCTGTCTGTCTCCAGGCTGTATCTTATAAACCATGATAGCTAGAAGCATGCAATAAACGTGTTTTTTTCGTATTTTTTGCTCAATATTAAAAATGGTAACAGGTAAACGCTTCAGATTTTCACAGAATATTTACTTGTATATTACCTTTCAAATAAATAATTAAATAACAATATTAGATGATAGTATGGAACCCTTCGTGCGCGAGTCCAACTCGCACTTGGCCGATTTTTTATACCAGACCTGCCATGGGCAAAACATATCTTGCAAAACAGACGTTTTACTCGCGTTCAAACTAAGTCATGAACAAAGTTGGCTCGCATTTATGAGTTATCGAATTTTTTTTTTTGCCATGACACTCTTAAACACCAATTAACAGATGTACCTGACCATTGCCATTCAGCCGGGTTATTAAACAACCAGTATTAAAGTGGTGGATAATGACATATTGTTTTAAAGTTAATTACATTATTAACACATAGACAAAAGCGAGCTAGAATCGTTCAACGGTTATAATGGCGTCTTTCAAATGGTAATTTGATTGTATCCAGTTTGCAGCTTCAAAAGAGTGAAATATTCTTTTCAGGGTTCCGGACCGCTGCCGCGCCGCACCGGAATTATTAATGGGCACGAAACTTTGACAAAGTTTATGGCTTAGTACAAGCCATAGCCTACGCGCGACAACATGCTGCCTTTTTTTTAATGGATCGATGAACAAAAATAAACAAACCGCAAACTCCGAGTTATGTAGGTGAGAGTCGGGTTTATCGTACGATTATTCAGTTTTTGCAAAATATCTCTTTATTTGTCGGTAAAACTAATGCATGGACGCACTAACATGAGACTAGACTAACATAGATTGGGATCTCATTTAATATGTTTGCAAACTTGAAGTCATACGCTTAAAGACACAAAATGTGCATTTTGCCAAAGATTTTCCTTTGGTATAATTTACCCAACTAGTTGGTTTATTTGTACCACTGGTCAGGTAAATTAGTAATTAAAGCGATATACAAGCGATACATTGTAAATTGTACTAACATGATTTTTTTAATGGTTTAATGACGTAAAATAAAATAAATACATATATAAAAAATATTTATATAACATATATCTTTACAAAGATTCTTGTGGCATGTCTATATTAATCTTACACATGCCACCGGTTGGAACGCGGCCACTTTCTTACAAATTGCATTAACATAAATATATTACGTAAATTTGTTCCGGTTATTCCGGCTTCGCTCGGACGGTAATTTTTTAATTTATTAAATGTTAATTATTTAATATGATCGGGAAGTTTATTGAAAAAACCTATACATCAGCCCATGAAAGAGTAACTAATTCTGTCTAGACGACACACATGCACAGCAATGTTGTTTTTACTCCTCGTATTTACAGATTGTAGGTACATCACAATTTTTCTTAAACGAATTAACTTTCTATGGACATATAATAAGTTTTCAAATAGCAGTCGCCGTTAGAATATTTATTTCTTTAAACTTTTCCTGTATTTACCACACTTATTTATTTCCTCACCAACTGAGATCAAACATACTTACACATATCAGCACACCTAGTCCCTTGCCGATTTACAAAGAGTGTCGATTATCGAGTGTCTCAATATTTGTTCCTAGCCTAGTTTTCTCCATACAAATAACTCATAAAAGTGTTAACACGCCACTTTCAGAGATTTTGGACACCATCTTCGGATAATATTCAATCACTTACGGCCAATGTTAGTAATCCAAGCGACGGGGCAAGCGGTAACATAAAAATGGATCAAAATTTCAATCTTGGACAGCAAGTTTTGGATTTGGATTGATTATTAATATTGGCCGTTGGTCGTGAAATGTAAACCTTGATTTCCCTGGGTCCTTGATTAGGAATCAATCACTCTTATGAAAAATATAAAGTAATGAAATTTTCACCAAGTTAAGTAAGTTGTACCAATACAAATAAACCAACTCTTGGTAGTACAATTTACTTATGTAAGAAGTATGAAAAATGTATGTTTGTTACAAAATAATCCTAATCCTGATCAATAAAAAAAAATCAAAATTGTAACTTACATTTCACAAAGTAATTTCCTTAGCTGTACACGTCAAAACTTATCTGAAACACTCTCAAAAAAAGTTTTAAAAAAATCGTACATAACGTTGTTATCTTTTCAAAATGAGATGTAGTTTGAGTTCGCTGCCAGCGTTTACTTTTGCATTGCCAGACCAGTGATAAAGGTATTTTAAGTCTAAAATTTTGATGTGGTTCAACTTATCAGTCAGTCTCTCCGACTCTTCCCTATATGTGATGAACGTATCTGAACATAGGTTTATTCTATATCTTATATACTACTCTGTCAAGAAATTACCGGGAAAAGATCTATAAGACACAAATTGAATTTATTTTATCACCTTCAAAGTATGCTCCTTCTAAAACAATGCACTTACGCAAACGAATAATCCGATCTTTAAAAGATTATTCAATCAATCAATAAACATTTTTATTGCTTCAAATATGGTACATTGGTTCTTAAAATTTTAACATAGCAGTCTCACGAATTTGAACATTATTATGGCATGCAATTTAACATAATAATAATGGTAACTGTATGATGAGTCACATTAAATAAAAAAATAAAATAAATTAAAATTCACATTGTCACATTATGATCTCAAGATTCACAAATTTCATCATTCACTAAGATAATAGCAATACCTAATTCAAACTAGTTTGATAATTTTGTAGTTATTAAATATTAATAAACAGTTATTTGTGGTTTGTAAAAATTCGGTACTAAAATCATTTAATTACAATTACATCAATTATTAAATAATGTAATACAACATAATACAATAATTATTAACAACCAAATAATTTAATTACAAATATTCATTAAATTCGACATACAAACATTTACAAAAAAACATATTTAATTTAAAAATCCATTTTTATACTGTTATTATACATTTAATACATTATTTAAATAATTCTTTTTTTATTATTAATGTTATGGTCGCGTAATTTATTTCCTATCTTATTTTGGTGAAATACATTGTTAAAAATTGTAACATTATTATTTAAATTATTATATATTTTTAGATTTCAATTTTAATTATTGTTCTTATCAAAAAATAGATTTTGGATCTCTCCCTAAAATCTGATGATTTTTGTATACTTAGGACGACATAATGTTATGGAAAGGAAACTAAAGAAACTAAAGGAAGGTGATATTTCGGTAGACATGTAGTATTTTAAGAAAAGAGAAAATGAATTCGTACTATTCTCTCCATGTTTTTATTCGTTTTATTGCATTTGAATTATATAAAGTAGTAGCTGTTCCAACGTTCCACACATTCAGATTGTATGAAAAAAACAAAAATATTTTTTTGTCTAATTTAACGGAATAAAAAGTATTTTATGTAAGTACGTCTTCTGATTCCAAGCTGCTTCCTCATCAATTTTTAGCCAAATTGATTCAGCCATTCTTGGGTTATAAATAGCGTAACTAACATGACTTTCTTTTACACATAGGTAAAGTGTGCGCCACTTTTGTCATGTGTAACTTACTGGCGCCTTTCGCTCTACTCTTGGGCAGGGCTGCTATGATTAGCGGAGCTGAAAAATATTTACTATATCGTTCGGTTTATACCAACTTTTCATTAATTCAGGCATCAAGTTGCGGAAAATTGTTATATCATGTAGTCATATTCTACATATGTTATACCATCTAAGTTTGTTAATTTTGATCTTGATGATATTTCAGCAACAGTTAAAGCTCAAAAGTATTAAAGGAAATGTGTCTTCTATACTTTTGCAAGTTTTGTTTTTATAGTTTTCTATACATTACTGTTTTTTAGGAATTATAGAAACAGTGATAAAAGTGTAGAGAAATATAAATGTATGTTTACGATAGTGGAAATGTAAATGTATGTGTTGTAATGGTTCAAAATGGTTGAAGTTATTTTAATGAAATCTGTTCCAAAATTCATACTTTGGAAAAAAAACATAGACAACTTTTTTTCCCAAAGAAGCAGCTTCCTCCTTTGACTTACACCACGGCCAGTAGTCGAATGTATAAAGTTCATTATGAGACGAGGTGATGACGCCAAAACGTCTGTGTGTGTTTCAAAAATTTCGGCACTTTACACGAGCGATGTATTTTTTACGAGTAACAATAAATTTCACCTCATCGGCTTAGGAAAGGCATTACCCGCCCTTTCTTATGAGAAAAACTTAGTGTACGACAAGGAGAAGATGGATGTTATGAGTTTCACTTAAACTTTCATCGTGAGAAGTAAAGTATACTAAAAAGTTATTTTTTTGCGAGTTCTTTTCTTAGGATTTCAATTTTGCTTTTATTTTGATTAAGGTATCAATTATGACTTGAGTAAAGTACTCGTAGATTGCCATGGTTACGTTCATGTCGAAAAGATATTCAGTGCCATTCCGGCAACGTTTGAGAGCATCGTTATACGAAATGTTAGTCTCAGATCTCCAAATCCAAAATTTCCTTTAGATATTAATCTAAATTAAACCTGTTTACGGACAAAGGCTTACCCAGTTACTTTATTTTACAAGGTATATTCGACACAAACTTCCGAGGAAACCAATTATAAATAAATATCGTAATTATCAATAATTTACACTAACTTAGAAGATAGATTGCTTTTTATCCCTATATAATAAGATGTCTAATACACTGACG
>NJDD01000670.1:142117-155227 GCA_002245505.1 Calephelis nemesis | reverse complement strand
GTGGTTATATATAATGTTTTCTTTTTTAATTTGAATTATTGAATTTTATTTAAAACTATCCGAATTGACATGACTATTATTATTATTTTGACATTATGTGCCTAATATTATTTCTTTGACATTAATTGATAACATGTAATTATTTGTTATTAACATTATTTTTTCATTTTTTTTTTATTTTAAAATGTGGATTAATTTAACGTCTTTTAGAATAATTATATTATATTTGCATGCCAATCATTGGTATAGTAGTAAGCACTATGTATAGAATGTAAGATCTAATATGTACACTACTGAAGGCAAATAAATAAACATAAACATAAACATACACACAGAGATATGTCGAACTTGTGAAACTCCGTTTTCCATCAGGAGGATAAAAAGAAAGATAAATAAGTGTGTTGTCGGTCCCATTTGTTATTCCGCCGATACCTGTTTACAATTGTTAAGTTAATTAAGTTAGCATCTCTGGAGCGGGGACAAATGGAAACAAACATGCGAGCTACTTAATGCTACTCCAAGGAGAAGTAATATGCAAATACAACTTCCATAAATAACTTTATCTGCACGGCTTACTTGTTGCTTTGCGATGCTACCTTTCATAATCCTTTGAGAAAAGACACACCATTAAAAATATTTTGTTTGAAGGACTTCTGTACGTTTCTCACCCTGAAAATAAAAATCATCCTATTAATATTATGAATGCGAAAGTTTGTATGTATGGATGTATGGATGTTTGTTACTCTTTCACGCAAAAACTACAAAGCCGATTACGATGAAATTTGGTATGTAGGTAGCTGAAGACCCATAATAACATATAGGCTACTTTTTATCCCGGAGTTCCCGCGGGATTGGGACTTACGCGGGTGAAACCGCGGGGTGCAGCTAGTAATTCATAATTTATTTATTGTTCGAATATATTATGTAGGTACATAGCTAGTTGGTCACAAATTCGATATTCTGCCTATAAGGGGTACAATTAATAAAACAAAGAAACCAATTTACAGTCAATATAAAGAGTAAGAGTGAGTTATTACAGTAAAATTGACATCTAGAAATTTATGTATCTATTTATCTTACTTTATTATATAATATTCGTAAGAAAAGAAATAATACCAGCCACACAATTGTTACAATATTAAAATGTCAAATATAAAATTAAATTAAAAATTAAAAAAACCCCGACACAAGAACTCAATTTCCCTCGGTTAATCTCCCCATTTTCAACCCCACAACTTTAAACGGCTCAACCGATTTTCATTAAACACGTCTAAGAACACTTGTACATAAGTTACCTTTAATACAAATAAAAAACTAAATTGAAATCACTGTATCCGTTAGGGAGTTATGATGCCACAGACAGACAGACAGACACGTCAAACATGTAACACCCCTTTTTTCGTCGGGGGTTAAAAAATACTCATTAACACTATAGTGAGCCTTATTACAAAGAATAGTTGTAATTTCATATCAGTTTACTGTAAAACATACGCATGGCCATCATTTAAAGATATTATTAAAATTAATATATATGTATATATTACACTGACTACATAATTTAACGATATTGATAAAAAATAAGTATTTGTAATAATACTATTTTTTTATTTTATACACGTATAATAAACATATATACACGTATAGTAAACGTCGGTATTTATTGTTAGCATTTTTAGAATTTTAATCTGTCTATCATTGTCATGACTGTGATATGTATTTCGATTTCATTATTATTGTTTTTTGTTTTGTAGTATTTACTTTACAGGTTGTCCAGTTATTTGTTCCAAATGTAAAGTTTTGTAGTTTACAAGTTGTAAACATCACAGTAATTAGGAAAAATTACCAAACTAGTAAAAATCCGGAATGAAGAGAAACAGTTGAATGTACATGTCATCTTAAGATGGTGTTCGTGTTGTATTAAATTCCGACAATAATCGTATTATTAACGTGAAAATTTGTCTGTCCATTACGGTTTATTTCAATTTACTAATTTTAATCGGGTTAGCTTTTCCACCTCGAATGAAGTTTCAGATACAGCTAGTCGCTCATAAATACGTTAGTTTTATTATTTATATTTTTAATATACATTTTAATTAAATGGATTACTTTAAATTTTTTTCTGTTCGTCACTTTTAAGGTTATTCTTCTACTTTTTAAGCGAATAGGTACTAACACAGTACAGTGAGTAATATAAAATTCAACGACACGTTCAATCGTTGACACAGCCGGAGAGCAGGTATATTTTTAAATGAAGAGAGATTTACTTAATACTTCACCCATACAAAGTAAAAACTTTTTTCAAACCAATTATAAAACTTGCTGTAATTTTCCAAGTAAGTACACCACAAAACAATGAAGCCGTACCGAGTTTATAATTTCACAAACAAATTGGATCCTCAACTACACGGAGTGCTTTACTGAAACTAAACAAACTTTCAGTCTTTACACGCCGTATCGTTACTGAAATCACGGTCTCATGTTTTATTCTTCGCCTAGCCCCGAAAGGAAAACTATATGGACTGAAACCTCAGGCAAGCTTTGTCTGTATCTGAAGCCTATTCCAACATTCTGAAATTTGGATTTTATTCACCCTCTATTTACTAGCCTTCAATATATGTCCCGTTCATCCGTACTTGCCTTCACATCAACCTGTCCTAGTTATTGCGATAGACGTACAGGTAATTAAAAATTAAAGGTTCTTTTACATATTGATTTGAGTGAGTGTAGTAATGGTAATTCAAAAATATGAAAAAATTAACAACAACTTACGAAAGTTTTGATGCAATTAATGATATTTAAACGAACCTGTCAAATTTAATTGTGAATAGTCAATAATAATAAAAATTCCTGGACGAGATACACAAATTGAATGTGACACCATAATAGGCAAATTACAACACCCAAAATTTAATAAATACCCAGTTTATGTGACTGGATAATATACATATTATGTAGTTAAAAACTTTTAAATTTATAATAGGTGTCATATGAATATCGGGAATGTGAAAACAAAACCTAAATCGTAAAGTCGCCAGATTTAATCAAATGTTGCGCAAATAACACTGTAATGTTTATTAGTATTAACCTCAAATTGAATTTATTTCAGTTAGTTTCGGGTTTAAATAAATTATTCCTTTATTGATGTCCCGGTTTCAAGATGGTGCATTAATCAAATATTTAGCTCTGGACAGAAACTAAGAAACGTCGACTTATTCTGTATATTGTCATAATACTGCTTTATATTTTTTTATTTAGTATCTGTGGAACCAGCATTTCGTGTTTATGGAATGTTAAACTTGCGATACACACACTTGAAATTTTTATTCACAACGTTTTGAACTCGGGTCTTTAGCTATCTAAAAAACTCCCGACGGACCTTAATAGGGGATGCTCTGTTAATAGTCATTTGGGAATTATTTTTTACAAGCACCGTAGCTTTAACTATCTCTACATTTACGCTAATGGATATCAAATTGCATTCGAATCGGTTTAGTCACTAAGCCTTGAAAGTGTAATAAACAGTAAGATAACAGAGTTTCTTTAAAAAATGACGGTACGGAAGCATGAATTTATGGATTTATATGGAACTAATTACTGTTTCCGGAATTTTTGCGATTTAAATTCGACATATCGACCGTAACAAGTCAGTTTGGTTTCTATCTTTCCCCCAGGGTACCAAAGCCTTGTCGTGGCGGAGGGACTCCACAACGACAACCACTACTGGCGCTAACCATGTCGGCGTGTCTGTGATATTGTAATCGTGAGGGATATAATCATGGACTGAGGGTCTTGCCTTAATTGGCCTGGATGCGAGAAAGAAAACCTCTATAAAAATAACCCCAAGCCCGTGCATGCAACGGGCGTCTATCTGTGTCACGAACGGTTTAAGTTTTGGGTGCTTTGGCAAGACCCAACGTATTTGCCTAGCCAAATCAGAAGGGCAAAAAGGCATCGTGCTCTAAAACTAAAGCAAAAAAATGGAGGGTCAAGAAGGACAAACAAAACAAGAGGCACTTTTCAGGCCCTATCAGGGCAGTGGATGGATGGCTAATAAAGTCCGTTTGTTCCATAGGTCTCGGCGGGGTTCTGGTACTGGGTGAAGTACCTGGGTCTTATCCTGGACGGAAAGTGGACTTTTGGGGCACATTTTACAATTTACAAATTACAAGTGGCTGCAGCGGCGTTTCGGGTCGCTGACGTTCTGACTTATGTAGGTGCTTTCTGCTTTTCCGGGAATATCTGCGGTGCAGGTTATTGCAGTACGCTATGAGTGCGGGATGCCAGAAAATAAGGCGCGGTGGAACATCAGATTGGCAGCACGTATGTTGCTCGAGTAGTGTGTTGCAGCCCAATCCAAACGATGGTTATGATTTTCATAACAGATATACTTATTTTCACATCAATTCAGCATTAGCTTATTATTGGATAGTTAATCCGACTGCTAACTTCAGCGTACAGGTTGACCAATAACGAACCAATTTTGACATTTTAGAAGCTAAACGTGTATGATTATTTAGACGGCTTAAGGCCCCATACTCAGTCATCCAGAAGAGCCAATCACCGCGCTCCCCCGTTCCATGATTACTATGAACAATGGCGCTCTAAAGTAAACGTCTCAAGCGACAAATCAGTATTTTTGACACTATAAAAGTAATTTGAAAAAAAGTATAAAAACTAAAACACTTATCTTTTAGGTATAGAACTTATCTATGTTTACGTTAAATCTGGTGTCGACATTTTCATATTTGAAGTAGACATTTGCGTTTTTCTTGTGTATTTTTGTCAGCAAGATCCATGATTGCTTTGTATGAAAAAAACAGTAAACTGCTGACGTATTTTAGCGTATATGGCCCCTTAACGGTGATGAAAACATGCGTACTCATAAACTCATAACAGGAAAAAATAATAAATAGTGATGGAAAACAACGTTTAACGTTTTTATCATATTATATTTATATTTACGTTTTAAATCTCTAAAGGATGTTACGAGACTAAGTTAGTGATTTTAAACTATAATGGCAAAAATTTGAAATAAAATTTATTTTATTCAATACATTTCCAGAATATTCCCTCAGAATTTAGTCCTAGCGAGCGTTTGCTGACTGCGGAACAATGTACTAATTTGTCAACTTTCATTATGTTATCTTACCCGCGTTCCATGAGATTTTAGTTCTTGTTGTTCCTTTACACTTGAATTTTAGTTGCATTCGTGGCGTAAAAAGGATTTTCATGTTGTGTAATATGATGTACGACCATACAAATGTAGTGTGCTTTTAAAATAATACGTTTCCTCGCACAGTAAGAGCTTACATAATTAATTAGTGTCGGAAAAACTAGTTTGTCTATTAAATGGGTATTTACTCACGGGTATGTAGTCTACCATATATTTATACGATAGCTATGGCTGGAGAAATGGACAAAACTGTGGATTCCCATCCGAGTTTGCGTTGTTGCATTTCATTCTACCATCATCATAAGTCAAACCAGAGATCCTTATGAAAAAGCTTAGATATTCTTACGATAACAATTACGTCAAATTGTAAGCCATGTCTTAAATTACGTTTACAAAAAAAATTGTATTTTGACTTATTATTGTATTATAGTTTAAAAATTGAATATATAATACACCAGTCAAAGTAACTACACTATACCGAATCCGGAGAGCTTCGAATCGCTTTAAATTACTAAAAATTAAAGTTATATTTATATTATCCGTACAAAGAAAATAGACAACATCACTTAAAAGAATTACCAAAACTAGTGCATTCGTTCAGATGTGACGTGATGATCACGAGAAATGGGTAATGATATATGTATTTATTATTTGTCTGTAAAAAATAGGAAATAAGGGTGCAAATAATTTAAATACGTTATAGACGTTGTGGAAGTCACGCTTTACACAAAACCCTTTTAAATGGAATTGCAATAAATTGAAGTTAAACGATTTACCCTTTAATAAAAATTTCGAGCTCCGAGCTCCGACAGCCGGCGGCCCGATCGACGTCTACTTTATTCCTTTCACTGCTCGACGGTAGAGGGAGAAACGACAAAAAATAAAATCGTTAGAAAAACGATGTATAATTCTAAGGAGAATATAATGACACAAAGATATCAGTTTCCAAATTTGTGTTAAAATTTTAAAATATAAATTTTTTCTAAAAAGTTTTGGAGCAACAGAAAAATAACAAAAAGAGTTTCTTTAAATTGCGGCGAATTACAGTAAAAGTATTTTGGATATTAAACTTAATTAGGTATCATTTTATATTCCACTATATAACTATAATACGCAAGCAGTTTGCCTAAAAACTATTGTTAAATGCAAAATCAAACAATAATTACACTCAGAAACAAACAAATTAAAAATGAACATTAGTTTTTATTATTTAGTTGTAACTTCCTAGAGTATACACGGTTACACTAAATTGGCCAATTTAATGAGTGCTTTTTAAAACAAATCTGTAAAGTTCATTTGTAAGGACTATTATCTCCATAAGATCAGCATCTATAAAGGTAGACTATTGAAGCGAGCGTCAGTAGCGCGGCGTTAGTTTATTCATTGCCACTCGGCAGTAAACGTATTCAGCTATCGCAATTTCTAACTAAAGTCCATCCGTCACAGCTTTATATCGAACACTGATTTGTACTTCAAGCATTTTTTAATATCTTGAACACAGAATTCAATGGAATGTTTGCAAAAATAAATATTATATGACGCGGCAGACGTTGTTCTGCTATATTTTTAATGTGATTTTAGTAGCTAAATTGGGGAATCAATCCACCGTTATCCCTTAGTGGTATGGAAAATAGATGTTAGGCTATAAATTATTAATAGAAAAACTGGCAGAATGATATCTCATCATTTATGTTTTAAATTTAAAATATTAATTAAGTACATTAATACATAAATTTAAAATATAAATTATTTATGTTATAATGTACAATATTTTTGATCTTATATATCATACATGATTAATACAAAAAAATAATAGCTTATCTCTGACTCTAAAAGATAAAGAGTTTGGAGATTTTTTTACAAATATTCCTTGCTTAGTATGCGGAATTATGTATCCGATTTTCGATCTAAACAAAACCTCGAGTAGTCATTTTCAAAGTGTTCTAGATCTTTTGATAACAATTTGCTTTTTGACGACTCCTAAATGAAGAAATCGAGAAATCCCGTTTAGACATCTCATAAAAGTAAAAGCATACAGCAAAGCTTTACATATTCAGCGCGATTGTCGTATTCTATTACAGATTTGGATACGATCCCAGATATAAGATGTTGACGCCAGTGTCTGTGGGTGACGGTTGTCTCTCACTATTAAGAGATTTGCCTTTTTACTTTACAATGGAATACAAGTTTTGTAAAAATATATTAGAGTAGGCAGATGGTAAAGATATTTCCAAAGACAAGTTCTTAACAGATCGCCTACATGTTCAAATGAGACAGACAAATATCTTTAGTTTTGTTTTCTCTAGTAAATTGCAAAAAGCTTTGTTCCAAATACCGAAATCAAAATCTCTGTGCCAAGATCTCTTCAGTTGATGTAAAAACGGCACCACTCTTTTTGTCCGAGTGTGCAAAACCGCGAGCTACGTTTTAACATTACTGTTATATTAAAAGTAATGTAATATAATTTAAAACTTCCTTGCTATTTAAATGTCTGTAATAGTGTCTACACCAATTAGATGTTGAATAGAGTTCCCAGGATTCTCCGCCACCTCCTTGACATTTTACGAGGTGCAAAAGTGTTCATAAGCGAACTTTACTAATGACTTTTATACTGCATGCATATCAACATTGGCGCTTAATATGTTTTTAGTTTTCACCTTACGAAATTATTAATAATTCTTCGTATTCTGTGAGTTTTTTTTCACATTTAACAACCCATTTTAACTTTGTTAAATTTTCTGTTTATTAACTTTAAAACTGTTTTTTTAAAGTTATTAAACAGATTCAACATTGAGAGATAAACTAATGACTATAGTTTACGGGTTTCCCGTGATAGTTCCTAGCGGAGCTTCCTAGAAAAAAATGTGTGAAAACCTTAATGCGATTTACAGAATACATCTAATTACCAAGTTTCAGCAGGACAGTTCTCATGGATTCGGAAAGTGTCTGCGTTAGCAAACGGACGGACAGACAGGCAGACATGATAAATGTATAAGAGCTCTGATTCTTGGAGTTTGGCTGCAGAACCCTAAAATGTAGTTTTTTATATGAACATGGCTGGCAATTAGATAGGCCAGTTTTGTTTGCCGAATCAGCTAATAAATAATTATGACAGATGAAAGGCTAATTGATTCAAAGGCAGTACAATTGATTGTGGTTTGATTGGGTAGTGGATTCAGAGAGTATTAGAAAAAACTTAATCTCTCTGTATGTGTAATCCGAGTGTAGGTGACACAAACAAACTATGTATGTATTTATTACGGTCTCAAAAGTCGCGCTGCACTCAGGGGAGGTCATTAAAACTTTGTTTTCTATTTTCAACTAATCGATAAACACATTTGCGATAGATGTACGCTCTTCAGTATACGCGGTAAGCTTTTTTTGAGTGTTTAAGCAGTGTGAAGGCGTGTTTAAACAGCGGAGACGAGCCTTTTACTGAGTAGACTATTTATATATTATGAGATTGCGAATAAGTGACATATACCAAAGACGTTACTCGTGACGCTATCTTAAGCCTGCAATCTTATGCGATTTGTACGCAGCTTTGTCTACCCTAACCCTAAAAAAAGGCGAGCACTAACGTTATGGAGGTCAAAACAGGTAAGGCGGTTAAACCCAAGGCATGGGCTCTACTAATACAATACAAACATCGTCACGTAGGTTTTAAAACATATCTATCTCTGGCTTTTGATACGAGTAAAAATGAGAGTTTTTAATTCAATTCGAACTTCTAGTTGGTGTAAACAAGTACTGAATTAATGAAACACGTTAATTAGAGTTAGTAAAAGCTAAGTTAATTTAAGCGTTTCAAAAAGCAAACTAAAAGTAAGTGAGTTTCGAACGTCATACACGTCACGTCATTTTCACCATCTACATTCTCTCTTATATCTTGGTGGTTCCTGGGTTCCTATGGATACCCTCTATGGTCGCATTTCCTTCTCTTCCTTAATGCCCATCATTCCTCTATATTCGGTAACAATCCATATTATAAAATGCTCTATGGCATCCAACTAGTATTTCTCGAAATAATCTGTATTTCAAACGTAGTATTTTGGCGTACCTATACGCCTACTTACTCGTATAATTATTTAGTACCTGGATGACCGAGCTTTGCTCGGTATTTTTTTTTTGTTTTTTTATAAATTGTGTTTTTTGGAAATTATATTTAAGTACGAATTACACAATTAGTCTAACCTCAAAGCAAACAATCATTCACTTCGTTACTTAACAACGGACTTCGTTACTTAAAATACTTAATAACACGAATATGAAATTTTCTAAAAATGATTCCTAGCTAGATCGATTTATCGCCCCCGAAACCAACTATATACTAAATTTCATGAAAATCGTTGGAGCCGATTCCGAGATTCCAATTATATATATATATATATATATATATATACAAGAATTGCTCGTTTAAAGGTATAAGATAAATGAACTTCCATTTCGGGTGGTCATCACAGTACGCCTGAACGGATCGACCACCTTTGTTAGTTATATTTTTGTTGTGTTTTTTGTCAGGAGAAGGTTCTTATGAAAAGAAAAATCGACAAAATTGGAAAATGGAAAAAAGCCACTTCGATTTTGTCCTTGCAAACTGTAATTAGCAGTTATCAGCAAGCGATACGAAGTTTGCCGGGTCGGCTAGTAATATAAATAAATTCTTATAGCTTACCTCTAGAATATACAGATAGGTATGATGCTCATTTATTAACTCACGGTTTGTGTTTGGTGTGTGCTAGCTCAATCATGAGATATTATATGATATTATATATGATTATGATATGTATTGAGATATTATATGAGATAATCATGAGAATATATAAATCTTATATATGTAAAAATGAAACCCGTTTTTCTTGGTCACGGCATCACGCGTGAATGGCTGGACCGATTTCACTAATTCTTTTTTTGTTGTATTTGTTATTATTAGGAGAAGGTTCTAACGGAAAAAATACTAAAAAAATCTCTCAGAAATATTGAAAAAAAAAACATTTAATTTTGCGTATTTTAAAAAACGCGCGTAACGAATTTCAATGTCATTCACAGCAAGCAGTAGGACTATATTGGAAGAGCATTGTTTGTTCGGAAACGTGGTTACTTAATTAAATTCGAGCATCATTTGTTCGGAAACGTAATAACATTGTATTTTTTCCCATACAAACTGAGCGGGCGGTACGAAGTTCGCCGGGACAGTTAGTGAAAAATATATTTTGACCTTTGAAATAGAATAGAGCTCAAGTTGTATAATATATGTGTATTGTATAATATGACACAAAATGAAAATGACGTTGTGTTGAAATTCAAAGATTTTTTATAGAAAAATATTTTTTTTAGACTTTTGTTTTGGACTGTTACTCAAATAGGTATGCATAAGTAGAGTGAGCCGTGTGTATATATATATGTAAATGATGCCACTTTTCGTTGTAATTTTATAATTCAAGAACGGGTTCACCTATTCCAACCAAATGTTTAGGCTTTGTTCGGACTATTTAATAGATAGTTTATGTGGAGTTTGCGTAAAATCGGTCTAGCAGTTCTTCATTAATTATCACATTTTTTGTAACAAATAAATTTCATAAATTGCGGATCATTTTGTTGATAGGTATTTTTCAGTCAAATTCAAACATTTTTCAGATGACAGCACAATCCCCGCTGTCATATTGAAACTTTTTTCTGCTGTTTTTTTCTTTTGTTTTATTATGTCATTCATACGGTCATATACTCTTGCTAAAGACTATTTTTATTCTTTGGTCATACGGCCGCTAGTATGCTATAAAATATATGTGTCCGTCGTCAATGTTCGTAATATTGATATGGTTTAGAATTTGTGAAGGCTTAAATGAACGCCTGCAGATTTTTTTTAAGTAAATAAACAATATATTTTTATTAATTTCTTACTTCTTTTGTTACAAAAAGTAATAATCGAAATTCTAATGTTACTTAAGATCACTTTTACGTATTTTATTTATAGTTGTTCTAATTACGTTGATTAATAAAGTTTATACCATAATATGATTTATATATAAATATCAGGGGTCTCACGGCTGTGTTGTCGCCCTTTTCAAATTTCCCTAAATTGTAATGTAATGATATCTCGGAAATACTGCCAGTAATAGATTTCGCAATGGTGTAGTGCAAGGTAAAAAAATGTCTACGGAAACGCACAGTAGATAAAGGACTTGTATCAAGATGATATTTAGAATTTTAGTGCAATGTCTGCGTGTTAGTAGCAGGTATAACTTGAAATAACTTCTCAGAATATTAAAGATGCGATAGAAAATGCGTCTTTGCGCTAAACGATCGAACCGCTTGGAGATACTTTGGTCGCCGACAACTCGAACCACCCTACGCTGGATGCGGTCATATCTAATATTCTGTTACTGGGGAGCCCCAGTATAGAGGTGAGAACAGTACTCCATAAGAGGCCGCAGTTGCGCCTTATAAAATTGTTGGCGATGGGCTGGACTGAAGTACTGTCTTGCCCTACTAAGTACACCAAGATTTTTCGAAACTATTTTGGCATGCACTTCCAGATGAACGCGAAATTGAACGTTGTTCTATAATAAATGCAGTTTTGTTGGAAAGTACAAGTGAGGTTAGTAAATTTTTTCTAGAATGGAATACCACCAAGCACCGACGATAAGAAGTATAGAAACTAAAGGCCTTAGAACTGGTGGGAGGTGGGTCGTTTGAACTTCAGGTAGGGTTGTCACGTCATGTGAGGGAAGTGACAATTTAATTATTTTTTTCCGAGATCTTTTATCTTTGTTTGTGGTCTGGTCGCGGTGGTGGGCGGTGGGAACGTTAGTTAGGCTTGTCACATTCTGTGTCATTGGGAAGACTTTTTGTCACAATAGTTACACTGGTTCCTCGAAATAAGCAGAATAAATGCTTATCCTACATAATATGTCATACCACCTACCTCTAGTTTACTCTCTGATAACATAAAAATAGTATTTGAAAGTCGCTCGTGCAAGCAGCCACTAATGGAACGGCGCGTTTCAGTCTAGATTAGTTTTTGAAAGACTTAGTTGACATCGCGGTGTACACTTTTCCTATACACCAAAGACTTTTACTACTATTTTTATAGCCACTTCAAGCTGCTGCCATATTACTCAATAAGGACGACTTTAAAATTTTAATACTTTAATATATCTCTGGTCATATTTTATTATAAAGATAAACGCAGATGATCCGGTGGGATGGTATTTAAAGTAAGTGTTAATTGTGTTTGGTAGAACATGTTGGTATTCTTCTTTGTAACAACTTTTCAACGCACAGATTACCTAAACAAATAAATTTCATTTCTTTTCAACTTTTATAAACAGTGAGGTTAAATTATGAATAAGATACATTCGGTAGCTTATACAACTCATCAGAATTGGTACGTCTTACTTAAGTCTTACTTAATATTGATTGTGTTGATATTCGCTTCTCTCGTGTTTCGGTTTGGTAAGAAGAAAGCAAGTGACTTACTACTCCAGAGTAGGTATTCCTAGTTTTCGCGATAGTAAGAATAGGTGGAAACTATTCTGCGTATTGACGTTCCTGTCATTTTACATTTTTTTAATCTGCTAATCATAATGCGGCAGTAACTATCTACAGTGTTTTATTAAATCTGGTTAAACTTAAAAAAAGTCGTATTTTATCAATGGCAGTAATTTAGGATCGGATTTCGTATGAATAAAACCACGGTTTTAGGTTGTTTCATTTTCCTAGAAGTATATTTATACTAAATATTAGGAGACGGGTGAGAGTCCGTGATGATGTTAGTTACACGGTTTAAGGGTAGGCCGAAGGCAGTTTAGAATATTAAATTAGTAGGTACCGGATAACAACATACTTATATTTTCTACATTAACTTTTGTCGTTAATTTTAGCAAATACGGCGAAAGGAGAATCTGTATTGAATCTGTACTGAAATTTGCTATCGC
>NJDD01000670.1:126205-137789 GCA_002245505.1 Calephelis nemesis | reverse complement strand
TAAATTATGTTCTTATTTTCAATAGAGGTGCTGTAGAACTGGGTCGTTAGGGCAGGTGGCTTATGGACTTTTCATGTTAACCGGATGCTGTTATGTATTATGATTATTAGAAGGAAAAATGATATTTTTATAAAGCGTCTCACCCTGCTTTAATAATGTTTTGTAAAGCAGGGGTAAATAATTAGGTAACAGAGTTGTCAGAGTTTAAAAAAATTCGATTGTGATATTTCGATACTTAAGATACTTAATTAAAATAAAAACAGTTTATGACTTAATAATACACTCATCTCTAGTATTGATATTTTATGGAATACCTTTATAAGTCTGAAAATATAACCTATCACAACAACATTTAAAACATTTTTTATATGTGAAAAACATCAGTGAACAAGCACACGACTCTCCTGGTGTTAACAGGCAACTGTGGCCGTAGACACAGTTGATGTCATAGATGCGTCGTTGTTCTGGGGCCAGGAAGTTAGAACTATTACGCAAGTCTATCGGATGCCCTATTCTATATTGTGAACAATATTGTGAACATAAACAGGTTTCATTTTAGAATTTGCAAGTAATTTTGAACTGAGTTATAATTATTATTTTTTCTTTTTGTGTATCTTTATATTTTTTTTATAGAAGAGGAGGCAAACGAGCAAGTGGGTTACTTGATGGAAAGTGATCACCTCCGCCCACTAACATCCGCAACACCAGGAGTATCACAGATGCGTTGCCGACCTTTAAGGAATGAGTACGCTCTTTTGAGTATAAAGTATGTAAAAAACTGTTTAACTGTGAAGTGTTACATTCGCACAAACCCTTCTAGGGTTTGTGGATGTAAGAAATACCTCATTCCTTATGTGTCTTAATAAATAAAATAAAATAAAAATAAATAAAATATGTAGACAGGAATTGGTAAATCTCACAGCACTCTACCAACAGTGATTTTTTGGCGATGACCCATAAGTTAAAATGTAGGCGTCTGTATTAACGAATGTAATATATATTAATACGAATATAATATATATCTAATATAACAACGAAATAAATTTACGAGTATAAATACCTAAATGTACTAATACTTTACCTAACGCAATACAGTTGGTTAACTATGTTCACTATTGATGCCTGCATAGTGATTAGTGAAGCGGTCCGGCGTCGAACTTGACTTTTAAAGGTCCCGGTTTCAAAAAAAATAGAAAATGTGTATTTTTAATTTTCTAATAAAAATAACGTTGTCCGGAATTGAACATGTGTTGGCGATAGGCTTGCCACCTATCACATTGTGGGACTTAGTGTCTTCGGCTAGTCCTAGTGCCCTGGTTGTGCCTATGCCTACAATTTCAGGGATATGGGCGTGAAGATATCTTTATTCAACTATGCTATTGGTTTACTTATTCTACTTTTAGTAAAGGCAATAAAGTCAGTAACAGTGATTTCTGGAACTGCGAGTGCACTGTCATCTTACTGAATGTATGTGTCAATATAAATTACAGTATATTCAAGTGCATATGGTTTGTGACACTACTTTGTGAATCTATTCGGTACAGTCAATGTGAATATAGGCTAAGTAAGTTACAACATTAATTTAGTTCGCGGTATACGCTGCCAACTATCCCCGTGTCTGTTGCCATATCTGGTTAACATGATAAATGAGATAGCTTGGTGACTTCGATGCCGTTATTAAAATAATATAGTCTTAAATACTTGTCTACGTCTATCGCAAGTCGCAACATCTAAAAAGCTACTATAAAGATATTCAGAAACAGTAATTTGGTTGTAGATATGCTCGATGTTTTTAAAGCGTTGGGATGTATTTAATACTAACTGTCTCAGAGACTCCTTCCGCGTGGAATTTAACAATTTATTTATTAACTTACATATTTAATTTAGTTTTTTTTCAAAAAGTCATAGAAACTTAGTTATTCCTTATTACATTAGCTACCTGCAAGTGAAAGTCCCATCAACATCGGTGTAGTCGTTTCAGCGATTAGCCGGAACGACAGAACGAAAGACAGACAAAACTTGCAAAAAAATGTTATTTTGGTTTAAATACTGGTTATAATAAATTTATTTGCATGTATTATTGTATTAACGGTGATTTTAAAATTACAATCAAACAATCCAGTTTCGTTTATTTGTCTAAATTAAAGCCAAGGGGTACCAACTTCAAAGCTAAATTGGGTTTCATTAAGACAGGGGCGAACATTTTTTAAACCGGAAGAAAATTATTGGTTTATCGATTGTGCTTATTATATTATACGAATCGCAATATTAGCGTTGTAAGCTGAAGGCGTGTTATTACGATCGATCAGCTATACCGTAGCGTTTTGCAGTTACTAAACACGTAATCGTACCACTTGCCTTACTTATTCCTGTAGCCCTGATGTCAGAGCTCTCAACAGAATGTCCAAGTTCAACATAATATCCAAGTTTAGAGGATATGGTAGGCGCTTACGTTAAATGCTTAGCAGCGTAGACTTAGCTTGACAACACATCGTTGCCATCTTAGTTTGTGAGCGACATAATATGTTAGTTTGTTTGTCTTATAATCTATCCAAAGAAAAATTTCGAAACATAACTATAATTAAAGTAAATTATACACTATAACTTTTTAATTCTGCGTGGCTTATGTGCTGATATTAATTGAAATTCGGAAGTCACACCCGGGACTCCATTTCGAAAAAAATCAAAAGCAACCTCTTCAAACAAATCTATGGCCCTGCCACACACGCCAAAGATTTATCCGTACATGATTGGAATGGATTTGTATGGGTCGTCATTTAGTTTTGGAATTTTAATTTAAAGATGTGATTTTTTCAAAATCAATTTAAGAAGAAGAAACTTACGAGCTATTGCGATTACATGTTGTACATCTTCTATCTTCGAGCTCTAAAATCAGTACCCGCATTCTTAGTGTTTAATTGTAATGTCTCACATAAGTTGCAAAGTGATATAAATACCCATAATGTATCTGATATTTATTTCAATACTTTCAAATGAGCTGATGACTTTCAACTCTTAATGATAGATAAGAATTGCAATCACCCCAGCTTGTGCTGTAGGTGAAGTGCAAAGATTGCGAAACAGAATACCGTAACTTTAAAACTTTCACCCATTAGTCACCTCCTGTCTCATTCACCACATTCTTGTCAACAAGTTCTCGTCGTTAGAAAAAATGTTCAGATCTACATTCACATATATCTTCATGCCAAATCTGTTACGGCGAAGGCAGAGAGTATATAGTGCCAAACTTCACGATCCTGACAAACAGACGTAGTATAATGTACTAATGTACTAAACGTAGTATAATATAAGATGCTGATCAAACTCGATGGTTTTACCAGCAGGCGTTTCAGGGTTACACCTGAATACTGGGTTATTCTTTGAGCTGCATTATCAGACCACAGTTGCACCCGAATTCGTTACTGTTTAACTAGTTGCGGTCAAAAGTAAAATAAATATCAATAATGGATATAATATCCATTCTAAAGCTTACAAATGCGCTGATGATCTCAAACGTTTAGACAGATCTCCATAAACTATAGCTAAAAATCACCTTAATCACACTAGCTTCTTAATAAAAAAACCGCATTACATGCTGCCTTCCGCTAGAGAACTGTAATGCCACAGATACCCGTACATACACATATATACACACGCACACAAAGAGAAACACACGCACCTTAAACTTATAACACCCCTCTTTTGCGTCGGTGGTTGAAAATAGTGTGAGTCTATTTTGAGCTAGTTTCAACTTCATATTGTTACTTGTTTATTTTCAACGAACACAATCAAACGAAACTAGTATTTTATACCTTTTATAGAAGACAGGAAACAAGAAGAAAACTTGCCAAGAATTGCCTTCGTACCGACCGTTGAAATTGTAACCAGAAATGGAATGCAAATATTGAAACGCGAAGCTATGCAGTAAGAGCTTTTTATGCAGTAGCACGCTTGAACTAATACACCTATACAGAACTATTCGTTCTTCATTGGGCATTCATTTATGTAATGCAAGCTCACTGCTGCGCTGTTTTAGGTTACATTTTTAAAGTTCGTTAAAATTCGTATCAATGGTTTGTTGAATCATTTTTAAAATATTGGAAAGCAAATAAGTTTTTCACAAATGTTTTAGGTCGGCAAACAGACTAGGTCTTTTATTAAACCATAAGTGGTAACACAATAGATGTCTTAAGTTTTATTATCGTCGCTATAAGTAAGGCGTTTCATTCATTTCTTTAAAAAAGTGAAACTTGGTCACTTTTTAAAAAATACAGTAACATATACATTTTTTCTAACCATTCCAATTCCAAGTGTTGCCCATACCACCAATAGCACGATTGATGGCAATCCCTTTTATTTCCATTACAAAAAAGGTTTTAAGAAAAACAATTTAAAGTGATATAAACTAATATAAAGACCCCACTTCGTCCTTTCATTCGGCCATAAATTCGAAATGAAGAGAAAGCGAGAAAAGATATGAGCTACAAATTTAGACCCGTGTCTTTCTAACCGTCACATGTCTACCAGATTTATACCTAAAAGAAAATGTCTTGGCGGCGAACGCTTTTATTGAAATTGGCTGCATTTCCATAATAATATTACTCGGATTGGCACCCATCGACGAAGTGTAAAACCTTAGTATAGTACGCCTGTTATCTCCTCCAAGTACTGTAATCTACATATATATTTTCCCATACAGCGGTGGATTCAATTACCAAATCTTTTATATTTCGGTACGTATCATTTCGCATTGAATCCTGTTCTTCAATCAGAATGATGAGATGCTAAAACGTTACGTACTTTGCGATTTTATGTAAGCCTATTTAGGATCTCCATTTTATTTCTTTGTTCATTTATACTTTAACGAACTTTGAATCGAAAATACGTTACGTGGGTCGGATGGCGGATGACTGAAAATCAAGGAAAAGTACTTAATTTGCGGATACGTAATTCGTGATTTAATAAAATTATTTTAATACTTTGTTTTTAATGTAACAAATGTCCACCTACGTCTTCGATCAAACTGAATTCAATCGAAAATGTATTGAACATACATTATCTATATAATCTAATAGTGACCTTGGATTGCATCTAGTTTCATTATGTTTAGGCAATATGTATATAGTGTATATAGTATATGTATATAGTATATCATATATGTATATATGTATTTAGTGTCAATATGTTTAGGCATGTTCGTGAACCCCTCTACTAACGAGGCAGCGAATTATAAATAGTTAATTAATAAAGCTTAGTTAATAAAGCTAGCTGCCTTGAGTATGCTTGGAGAAAGTACTTTGCTTTTAGTACTAACACCAGCTTAAAATAAAAATGTTGTAAATTTACAAATAAGTAGTAAAAGAAAGAAAGTTTATGATAGTTAAAGAACTAAACTACCCTGAATTCGCGTTTTAGTAGCATAGCTTTTAATTAAAAAAATATCAAATCTAGGATTTTAGTCTTTATTTATTTAATGATATTTGAAAAGAGAATGCACGGATTGCTATGGGAGGCTCAGGTCAGTTTCAGGTCTAGAAGAAGCTGCATGGATCAGGCATTGTTGCTTAGCAACATTGCAGAGAAACATATTTCTGTGTTTCTCTGTGATTGTTTTTTGTTGTTTTGTGGATCTCGAGAAAGTGCTTAATAGGGCTTTGGATATTATTGTAGAAAAAACGAGTGGGATTACAGAATACCTGGTTGCCAACACCAAATAAATAATTTAAGAAAATGAATAATTTTGGTCCGTTTCAACCTCTATCTGTTATAAAAAAAATCGAATTAACTTTAGGTATTTGCAAAGTAAATCTAACTCTCTAAGGGCCACTTGCACGTTCCTGGTTTAAGTCTTTAACATTGAGTTAACGTCTAACTCGGGTTAAATCACCTTATATTTGACAGTTTAACTCAGTGTCAAATGTAACCCGGGAATGTGCAAGTGGCCCTAACGGATCTAACAATATTTCATAAACATCAGCATTGTACAGCATAATATATCCTCACTTGATTGGAAAATTGATAGATACATTTAATGATATGATATTGTCTTTTGTAACAGTATAATATTTTGTTGTTTCGATTACAAGGGTTTTATTGTTGTTTTATTAAAATAATGTAGTGTACTCTTTCGTTTGTACTTTTTAGAAATGTGGTCTTATTACATTTTGTAATTTTAAACCATTTGACGAACCATTTGACGAAATGTCATGTATGATGTAGAAACAACAATTTTGTTTCGCACATTCCGGAGTATATGGCAAAATTTAATTACTTGAGAAATGTTTGTTAATCTATCTATTTATACGTGATGCCAAAACTTTGGACCCCTTTTTACGAAAATTGCGACGCAGGAGCATAAAATTTGGCATACTTACAGTTTATGTGTAGGAGAAGTGCAGAACGTGCAGTGCTGATATCATGAGGTCTGGCACTCAATACTCTCTGCCTACCCCGTGAGGGACTTGGCGTGAAGATATGTATGTAAGTATGTAAAGATATCATAGACGTTGTAGGTTCGTGTCGCTATCGTGTGGCCGAGGTGTTATGATTATAGTTCAAACTGGCTACCATACCCTCCGGACTGGAACATGTCACTTTTTTATGATATTGGAAGGCAAACAACCAGACGGATTTCCTGATGGTAAGAAATATAACGCCTGAAGATTCCAAAGGTGGTAATAGTGCGTTGCCAACCTGAGGCCGGGATGTTAGGCCTCGAACAAAAGTAAGTTTACCGGCTACCTTACCCTCCAAACCGGAACACGTCAATTTTCTAATAAAAAAATGTAGCTCGGGATTGGATATGTGTCCGGTTGGCGATAGGCTTGCCACATATCACATTACGGGACTAAGTGTCTTCGACTAGTCGTGAGTATCCTGGTTGTGCAGGCTTACCCACTCGGGGATATGGGCGTAAAGATATTGTAAATCCCTAACGTTTTGTTTAGCATTTTTTATTTGAAATCCTCAATTATCTGTATCTTTGAACTGTTCGAACATTTATATTCAATGATCGTAACTATGGAATAAATATTTTGTATGGGACTGTTCTTTTACGAACTGATTTTAGTGACCCTAATTTTATTGAAAAGCTTCTACGTACATGTATATATTTTTAGAGTTATTAGCATACACACTTACCTCAGTTTAATGACAATGAAACGTCATGATACAATGAATCTGATCCGAAAAATATATTTTTACGCAAGAAGTAGGCAGAGGCACAACCAAGGCACAAAGAGTAACAATGTGATAGGTTTCCTATGGCCATCCGGGCACATATCCAATCCCGAGCAATGTTTATTTTTATTGTTAGAAATTGGAAATACCATACTTTCTTTATGTTGCCCGACCCGGGAATCGAACCGGGGACCTCATGCAGTAAAGTCCAACACCTGGACCGTTACCACAGATCTAGATGTGATACAATGAATATGATACGGTACGGGGCCATAGGAACTTCTAAAACTCCAAACATCATCCTATTGTATTTGGACTTTTTTGATATTATGTCCTGAATAGTATTTCTTCAAGAAAGTGCTTTTGTAACCTGTCGAATAAAACCTTGTCACATATTTTTCAATAATAATGCTGATGAAGTACATTAAATCAATAAATAAAACATTACCCACACTACCATGCATTTCACACACACAAACAAATATATTTATGATAACTAAAAATGAAGATGGCGTTCATATCAACAAGATATTAAAATTTATTATGGTCTAATTTCAACCAATTCGCGAACCTCTAGTAGGATATTATTTGTCAAAGCTACATTTGTTATCTGAAAATAAAATTTGTAAGAACAAACCATTCGCTCTGCTAGGCCGGGCGCAAACATACGGTTTCCTGATTAGATTTCCTAATCACAAAGCCGTATTCGGAAACCTAAATGCTTTTCTTTTATCCTTTCATTCCGTTTCACACGTTTTTATTTTTTACAAGCGGAAAAAAACCTGATATCCGTTTTCAATGCGTTCCAATAAATTAAATGCGTCCATAAGAACGAAAAGAAACCAAATGACGTTACCCCAAACGCAGCGCTTTCATACATATTTCTTCAGCCGCCTGTGCGACGGTTGAACCAAACTGAATTGAAATTTTCATGTAGAATAGAGGTGGTAACAGTGTACCTCAAGATTTATAGATTACTTTCTGGATACGTTGGGAGATGTACATTATTGAAACTGGTTGATTCGATTAGATCGAAATTGTTATTTTGACTAAAACACATGATGTTTTAATTTTTATGAACAACGTTGAAACCTATCCGATGATGAGGCTACTCAAATGCCTATTATAGGGTATATTTGCAGGGATTTGACACGTACATACATATATATTATCTTCACGCCAAGTCCCTTGCAATGTGGGCACGGAGTATCGAGCACCAAATGTCACGATCCTTGGAGACTTGCCTAGCCTATTTCACATTTTTTACCTTTTTTATACAAGACGCCTGTTTGGGAGTCTCTTGACACTGCCCTCTGATATAACCTAAGTGAATCGACTATAAGAATTTATTAATTACTAGCTGTCCCGGCGAACTTCGTACCGCCCGTTTAGTTTGTATGGGAAAAATTAAGATGTTATTACGTTCCCGAACAAACAATGCTCTTTCAATATAGTCTACGGCTGTGAATGACATTGACATTACGCGCGTTTTATAAAATATGCAAATTAAATGTATATTTTTCAATGTTTCTGAGAGATTTTCTTTATATTTTTTCCGTAAGAACCTTCTCCTAATAATAACAAATACAACAAAAAAATTAGTGAAATCGGTCCAGCCATTCACGCGTGATGCCGTGTTCAAGGAAAACGGGTTTTATTTTTATATATATAGACAACGCAGCGGGACTTAATTTCCGTAAACAGCGTAGATAGTTTAACGTTCAGTGTTTCTAATTGAGAAATGAACAGTATTTATTATTAATTAATACAATATTTAAAAATATTTTTTTGAGATTTTATTGGTTATATCAATCCAAACAGAACAGAAAGACAACAACAACAGAATGGCTACGACACGAGATACAAACTAAATCGTATGCCTGAAAAGTTACTCTTACCACTTTGTGTTTTGAAAATTTTCATGGTAGTGGCCGCACCTGCGCGTCCGTTAAAAAAATGTTAAGGGATAAATTATTCCTCAATCTATATATTAATACGTGATGCCAAAACGTTGGACCCCTTTTCACAAAAATTACGAGGACGCAGGATCATAAAACACACTTATAGATTATGTGTAGGAGAAGTGCATAACGCTAATATTTTTTAATAATAATGCTTATAAAGTACATTAAATCAATAAATAAAATATTATTCACAGTACCATGCATTTGACACACACAAACAAATATATTGATCGTATTTTTATTTTTTTAGCACTTGCCCTGTGCGTGGGATAAATTTCTATAAATTTTAAAGATTTTTTTCTTTCTTTAAAATTTATAGAAACATATTGATAAAAGATCACAGATGGTGCACTAAAAAGTTTGGAATAAAAGTAGGTGGTCTTGAGAAATGAAGATGGCGTTCTTATCAACAAGATATTTAAATTTATTATGGTCGAATGTCAACCAACGGGCGACCACTAGTTTTAATAAATCTTTCACTATTTGTGTCTCTGTACGTATGAAATTCCAAACACAAAAAAACGTATATGTATGCTAGTCTCACGGAATTCCATATCTAAATCAGGAAACTTCTGCGTCCGCCTTTAAGCTCAAAAGATTTTTACTGTCAGTACACCGTTAATTGACATTTTTTGAAGAAGTATGAATTCATTTATTCACTGTTTTAATATCCGGTAAAATATTTTTTATGTTTTTCAGGTGCTTAAAAATCAACAAAACTTTTATTTTAGGACTTTATTTGACATGGACATGCAAAAATGATATCAGCCACAATGGTGGGCCACGGCGTTATCAATTTTGTAAATAAATTAGAGATATGACTTCGAGTGAGAAAAATCGATTAATTTAAGAAAATAATCTATTTCAGTAACATGACAACAAAATAGTATTTTTATGTTATTATTTATTTATTCTTACAATTCTTATTTGACTGCCTCCTTCGTCTCCTCTACATATACCAACGTCAACCCCCTACACAGGGTTGACGTTGGTATATGTGACATTTGAGTGATGAACATCTAGATGTATGTATCTGTGGGTTTGGGAGCTTATTAAATTTATTCCAATATCTTTTAAAGTGTTTTTACATATTTAACCCCTACAATATCCCCTTACACCTGTAATAAACCCAAAACACATATTTTCGTATTGACGTGAACATGATTACAATATAATATAATTATATTGTAATCATTATGTGTCTATTATATGAAGAGATAATTCATTGTTTTAAAAAAATTAAAATCAAACGCAAAACAGTCACAACACATGTGAATGTGTTAAATTATACAAATCTTTAACTACGTAAAGTTAAATTACTTTTTTTTATGTTATAGGAAGGCAAACAAGCAGACGGATTTCCTGATGGTAAGAAATTCACGCCGCCTAGAGACACCAAAGATGGTAATGGTGCGTTGCCAACCTGAGGTCAGGATGTTAGGCCTCGAGCAAAAGTAAGTTTACCGGCTACCTTACCCTCCGAACCGGAACACGTCATGACGTTATGGCGGCAGGAATAGGTAAGGCGGTGGTTCCAATCCGGGCGAGTCGCTGCGAAACTCTACCACCTAGTCAGATGTCACGGTGTTAGTGATGATAAGCCTATGCCCGCCTTTTACGAGCTGCCTGGCAAGAAAGGCAGATGGTCTATTCTGCCAAGGAGCCCGGACCAACACGGGGATTACGGGAATCACGGGGATACTTGTAGATTTTTTTAAGATTTTATTCCAATGACAAGTAAAACTAATTGTTTCTGATAATCTTTTGTTTTCTTGGTGTTTATAACACCTAAGTAAAATAATGATTAGTTCTGTACGTAATTTAATTACCAAAAGGTTGCCGTTTAATTCTTGTACATACCAATCGTTTTTATTGTTTATTTTTCAATAAAATGTTTAAGAATACGTATTCAAATGGTGATAATAACTCTGCTTAATTTTTTAAAGATTTAAGCTAAAAGTTCAAACGAACGAGTGTTAATTTTGAAACGATTTTGTTCTTCGAAGTTCTTTTAAGTTATTTTGGTTATTATTTTTGTAAGTTATTTATCATTTTTATGTTTAAGATAAATAAATCGGTTACTAACCAATAAATGAAGGTTTCCATTCGACGCGCGACGTTAGGTATATCTACATTTATTCGTATTTTATGATGTCACACAATGGAGGGAGGCGTTTTTTGACATTCATAAATGTCTTATAGATTTTTTTAATGTTTTAAAGCGAGTTGCTCTTTTTGTTAATTAAGTATAATACAATGCGAATTTTTACATGAAAAAATTACGAAATAAGCATTTTTATTTAGTCAAATTGGACAAAGGTCGACTAGCCTACTATGAAAAAAATCTGATACGAATTGTATCGGTCATTAAAATTAAATTGCAGTATTTGTTGTCCCTTAACAATGAAATGATAAACTTACTTTTTTGATAAGAGTGTGAA
>NJDD01000670.1:102870-125238 GCA_002245505.1 Calephelis nemesis | reverse complement strand
TTACATTTGACACTGAGTTAAACTGTCAAATATAAGGTGATTTAACCCGAGTTAGACGTTAACTCAATGTTAAAGACTTAAACCAGGAACGTGCAAGTGGCCCTTACACTTGTAATAAACCCAAAACACCAATTTTTCGTATTGACGTGAACATGATTACAATATAATTATTATGTGTCTATTATATGAAGAGATAATTTATTGTTTTTTAAAATTTAAAATCAAACGCAAAACAGTCACAACACATGTGAATGTGTAAAATTATACAAATCTTAAAACTACGTAAAGTTAAATTACTTGTAAGTTTTTTCAAGATTTAATTCAAATGAGAAATAAAACTAATTGTTTCTGATAATCTTTTGTTTTCTTGGTGTTTATAACACCTAAGCAAAAGTTTAAATGATGATTAGTTCTGTACGTAATCATATTACCAAAAGGTTGCTGTTTAATTCTTTTACATACCAATCGTTTTTATTATTTATTTTTCAATAAAATGTTTAAGAATACGTATTTAAATGGTGATAATAACTCTGCTTAATTTTTTTAAATATTTAAGCTAAAAGTTCAAACGAACGAGTGTTAATTTTGAAACGATTTTATTCTTCGAAGTTCTTTTAAGTTATTTTGGACATCCTTCGTTTGAATTGGTTATTATTTTTGTAAGTTATTTATTATTTTTATGTTTAAGACAAATAAATCGGTTACTAATCAATAAATGAAGGTTTCCATTCGACGCGCGACGTTAGGTATCTCTACATTTATTCGTATTTTATGATGTCACACAATGGAGGGAGGCGTTTTTTGACATTCATAAATGTCTTATAGATTTTTTAAAGCGAGTTGCTCTTCTTGTTAATTAAGTATAATACAATGCGAATTTTTATTTAAAAAAATTACGAAATAAGCATTTTTATTTAGTCAAATTGGACAAAGGTCGACTAGCCTAAATCTGATACGAATTGTATCGGTCATTAAAATTAAATTGCAGTATTTGTTGTCCCTTAACAATTAAATGATAAACTTACTTTTTTGATAAGAGTGTGAAAAGCCGAGCGGTTTTTGTATACAATTCAGATTTTTCAGTACAAAATCAGAATCAGAAAAATCAAAGAATGTGAATAAATCACATGAACCATACAAGTGGTATTTGTGCGCGTCGACATTTTTTTAAACAAATTAAAACTCCATAGAAATACGGAATGTATGATTGCGGGCATATATTTTATTAAATGTATTTTATGAATAGAAATGGGCCTAGTAGAGATTATTGAGACGATAGAGATACTTCAACTTTTCTTATTTGTTGAAATGAAGGGCATTACTCTTTTTTGCCAAGGTAAGTACATTATTGAAAAGAAATATTTAAAAAAATACAAACAAATACATTAAACTCCGTTCACAGGATTACTGTGTATTTATTGCTTGTGAAATTTACCTTTATCGATACGCAGGTACTGTGAGAGACGAGAGGCGGGGCGCAGAGAGAGGAAGCAACGTGCTGTCGGAACGGACTGCTCCGAGCGGTTTGTGTGCGGCAGGTGGAGCAGTCTCGTATTTACCGTACGGTAAAACTCAACCGCAGGTAGGCTGCATTTTTAGCTGCGACTGCAAACGAACCGCTGGAAGCGGTACGTTCCTATTGCTCGATGCTTCCTCTCTTCTCTTGTATCGTATGACTTTAAATTTTAACCAGTGCCCATACGTTGCTAATTGCTATGGTCTTTTATAATTATAATTGGCTTAAAACCCTGACCCAATGACCGCGAGGCGCGATTCTCCTACAACGTCTTTGGTGTATTCAGGACACTTATCTCGTACAACAGGAGAGCCGTATACCTGTTCGCTATATTAATACTGAAAAAAAGTAGTTTCAAATTTTTTACTAATAATTAAGAAGTGTTTTCTCTGTATTTGGTATTTTTCATCGTCGGCGCTTGGTAAACCTTCTAAATATTCATACCTTTAAAAGTAAGATATAAATCATACGTAAAACAGTACAAATATTTCTCCATTTAAAGATATGAATGGTTTTTTTTTGGTTGAATTCATGTTGCAAATGACAATTAGAATAAGAGAAGCTAGAAAATTTGTTATTTGAAGGCAAACAAGCATACAGATTTCCTGATAGTATAAAATTCACGCCACCTAGAGGCACCAAATGTGGTAATGGTGCGTTGCCAAATTGAGACCGGGATGTTAGGCCTCGAGCTAAAGTAAGTTTACCGGCTACTTTATACTCCGAACCGGAACACGTCAACGGCAAACACTGACGTTATGGCGCTAGGTATAGGAAAGGCGCTTAAACCAATCAGGGCGAGTCACTGCAAAACGCTATCACCTAATCAAATGAAACGGTGTTAGTAACGGTAAGCCTATGCTCGCCTTTTACGAGCTGTCTAACAGGAAGGCAGATGGTCTATTCTGTAAAGAAGCCCGGTCCACCACGGGGAAAGGTTAACTCAAGTTATCGCCGAATAAACATACAAACACAAATTCACAAACAAACATACAAACACGCAACCACAACCCCATCTGAATACAGACACCTTCACACGCTTTGCTCGCTCGGTCAGTAATATGTAAATTATTGAGTTAGTCAATTTAAGTACTGAATTCTTAAATATAAGAAAAAAATGCAAACATGTTGATATATTTTGGTTATCTGCAAAATAATCGAAATAATAAAAAAACATAAAAAAAAATCATCACAAAAATCTAAACAAAATAGGTTTTATCTAGAAAATCTGTTTGTCTGTTTGTCGATGTGGGTCCGGATCTTCTACCAATAGAAATACTACTAGAATACTTTAAATTGTAACAAGTTGAATAAAACACCCAGACCTAAAAATACTGACATCTTCCTTGATCACGCATTACTCTACCAGCTCTACATCTAAAATGACACGTTTTAAAGGTGACATAATAATCCGTACTCACAAAAATAATAGTTCCCGTTATTTTAGCATGAATTGTAAAATATCGATAAAACGAGAGTCCATTAGTATCCATTAATTCCTGTTGAAACAATAATCTCCAAGGACGCGAGAGCAATATTTAAAGTGCCGCTATTGCTTCATTTATCTTTCTGGACGCATTTGACTTTTCAACCGACTTTAAAAGTAGAAGGTTGTTGTGTTTGAATCCTTTCTATTTCATGAATGTTAAAATACTTTTTTGAACCGAAACCGAATTCTTATATTATTTTTGAAGTGGAACTTGTTTAGAATCGTTGTGATTTCAAAACGGGTGCAACGGAAAAACGACGGGTAAGAGACACAAATATTTATTCATCTCATTCTCTTGTCGATTTACTGAAGTTTCACTTCTATGGTTTGTGAAATCCCACACATACCTTTTTTATTTAGGTAGCTAAATAAAATAAAATATAAAAATTCGATTGCAATAAGCAGTCAAGTACTATTTTAAAGTTAGTAGTTTAAATTCAATGACATTCTACATACAACTAGCTGTTAAACGCAGCGTTGTCCGCGTGGTAAATGGTCCCACGGCAACATATTTTAGGGATAAAAAGTGTCCTATGTATTGATTAAAGTTACCATTTGACATACGCAATGTATGTCAAATTTAGTGAAAATCGGTTACGCAGTTTTTGCGTAACAAACATACAAACTTTCGTATTTATTAAATTAGTAACATTTTCATCTCTCTACTGCAAACTAATAAGAATATCACAATCAAAGTAATTGCATACTTTTAGCTTAAATATTTTCTCATAAATTATAGGCATACTTATACAAATTTTAGAAATATTCCTATTAATTTCACTCAAATCTGCCATTCAAAGACAAAATGAATGCGTCAACAGTCAATATAGTAAATTATGGTATATCTTTTATAGTTCATAGACATCAGGTATTAAAACATATCATCTTACAAGGGCTTCTAATACTGGAAGTTTTTAAAATTAAGTATGTTATAATAAAGAAGTAGAAGAAAATGTTTAGCTTTCTACATTGTCTAAAATATATATAAATAATTGTTCTTGTCAAAATGTTAACAATGTGTAATGTTTATAGTACTTAAATGAATTTATATTAGCTTTCCTAAGCATGAGATTTTAAAAAAATAGCAAAAAAAAGCTTTGTGAAACTTTTTAACTGTATTTACTTACTGACTGTGGTAAAATATTTAAACAGGTTTACGGAAACACAACGCATCGGCTTAATCATATTTATGACTAGCTTCCGCCCGCGCAGATGTCGGTCTAAAACTGAAAAATTAAGATTTAATTTTTTTCTACGTATTTTTCCAGGATAAAAAGTATTCCATTTTATGCCCAGGATAATAAAGTATGATTATGCCAAGTTTTATCGAAATCGAACCGTTAGTTTTCACGTGATGCCTGAACATACAGACAGACAAAAATTTTTTTAATCACATATTTGGGTTTGGTATCGATGCAGTAACACCCCCTGCTATTTATATTTTCAATATTTACACAGTACAGTACAGAGTATAGTACAGAGTTGACCCTTCTAGAGATTTAATATATGTATAGATTTGATCAAACCAGGCGTAAACAGATACCTACTCGTAGTAAGCTAAAACATGCGCTAGAAGAGAAAATCAACTCTTCACTACAACGTTTTACAAATTAAAATTGTTTTTGCAAAATGAAAATTTTTACAAATTAAAATTGTTTTTGCAAATATCCAAGAAAAGTTTCGCTTAAACCATTTCATTTCTATTTAATTCTAGCATTGACCTCTAAGTATATGGACATAAAATAGCTACCTAAAAAGCCTGCCGTCGGCTACTAAATATGGCTGCCATTTTAATATTATAAGGCTGTTCAGAAAAAGTAGAGTATCGATATCGATACATGATCTAATAGTGACGATTGATAGTTAAGTTTAGGCAAATGAATAAGAATTATTATTTACCTACCGAAAGAAATCGCAACTATCACCTTACTTACTTTGTGATACTCAATTGGCTTATATCTAAACAGGGAAATGTAATTAAACGAAAGAAAGAATATTTGTTTACTTTTCGCGAGCACGTTTTTTTACATTGGGGCGTTCAAATATGTTTATTCTTTATATAAGTTAACTTTTTATATTTATTACAAGATTGATTATCATTACAAAAAAAAAATATCAGATTACATTCAAACCACTTTCTTTACTTATAAGTGAGCACTTGAAAGAATTCTTATTAAGCTAGACTACGATTGATATTTTCAGTGGCAATGGTATACATTCGTATCTTGTTCAAATATTATTTTTTGGGAACGTAAAATAAAATATCGACAATTGTAACAGTACATCACTATAAAAATTGGACACTAAATATGGATTCTTGGCAAACATAAGAACTGTCATGACGTCACTTTAAATCGACGCCAAAATGAGCATAAACAAAAATGTCGTTATCTCTTTCGGGGCAAATAATATCAACATTTGTTAAAAGAGACAAAGAGATGTTGTTAAGTTATATGTCGATTCCAACGGTATATATACAATTAAATTTGCTATAGAACATTGTTACACTTCTCTATATTATATTCCTATTTCTATGTCTCAAATCAAAATGGTTAAGTGACATATATGTCATATGCCATAATTGTGTTCTGCTATTGTATAGCGTGATGAGCCTTTGTTTAAATTACTTGGCAAGACAATAGATGTTATCTCCGAATCGCAACATTTTGTAAATAAACATCAGTATTAGGCAGTGATTTCGTTAGGTTAAACCAACAAAATTTCTTTTTGCGCAATAACTTAGCAACGGAATAGTACCATATTCCTGCTTCCAAATTCCTCCCTATCTCATGTAACATTTTCCTTAACTTTATGTAAAAATGTCCTTATTTTTTCAAAGTTATAGCAACATTATAGCAAAATCCTCGCTATTTTAAATTTTATTCCGTTATGTTGACAATGATAGCAATTCTGCACAGCACAAAATAAACTTAGTTTTGATGTATGCCGTCTTTTTCCAATAAAACATAAACAAAAGAGATGGAACATTTTACACATGTCAGATAAATTAAGACTTGTGAAGTTTTTAATTAACGTTTTCCGAGCAACAGATTAAATGTCTGTAGTACCTAACGTGGCGTACAAACTAATCAGACAGCATTAAATGTGTTTTATCTTTTTCTACTGTTGTCGTTAAAAGAAGATAGCGATAACTTAAGATTTTGTCTTAGTAAGTGCGTTGCAATATTACAATCATCGCCAGTTTATCAGATATTCCACAATCACTACACGCTTACAGATATCAGTAATAGGACGGAAAAGCGATTATCTTGGTTAATTATATTCCTTTATATAAGTTTCAGGCGAAATGCAGTAACGCAGTTGAAAACTTAAACTAACTAAATGAACCGTATATAAAATTATACGCTACAGTGTACGATTAAACGTGGAAAACTTGGAAGTTAAGTTCATAAAGTATCTTCACGCCCATATCCCCAAAGAGGTAGGCAGAGGCACAACCAGGGCACCCACGACTACCCGAAGATACTAAGTCCCATAATGTGATAGGTGGCAAGCCTATCGCCAACCGGGCACTTTTCCAATCCCGACCAACATTTTTTCTATTAGAAAATAAAATCCAATTTTCTTTTTGTTGGCCGACCCGGGATTCGAACCCGAGACCTCATGCAGTCAAGTCCAACACCCGGACCGCTCGACAGAGGCGATTAAGAGAGGTTAAGTTCATTCTATCGTTATTATATGTATCGATATAATTCAAAGTAATAACAATGTAATATACCTTTCCGAGCCTTCGACCGCGCCTTCAGAGAATAAACATTTTTGTGGGTACTTCCACACTACATATATTATGTACTTCGTGTCATCCGTCCTTAGATCATTGATCCATAAGTTCATCACAGAGATCACAGATCATGTTTATACATTTGACATGAGGTTTTAGGGATACGCGGATTCTAATTCGAATGAAGCGATTTATATAATAATGATCGAACTTCATTTGGACTATGAGAGAAAATGGAAAGTCACAGATTGGATATTTGTTGAATCTTCATTGAAACCAAGTACATAAGTACAAAAAAGTATAATTTTAATTTGTCAAATCGTAAACACTATAGTATTATCACTTGTTATTTACATAGAAGAGTTACTGTTTAAATTTATTACAATCCCAAGCTGTAATATTGTCAGCAACAGTGTTTTGCGAAAACAAAAAAAAATAGACTGTAGATGTAAAGTAGAAGTGTTTTTATATGGTACGTTTTTTTAACTACATTTGCTGTGCCAAGCAGGCTAGCTTAGGTTATGGTAACGTAATGTAGCTTTCCTATATAGCTTGTCCTATATACCTTTCCTATGTAGCTTTTATTTATTTTATTATTTATTTTTATTGGAAAGATAATGCAAAGAAAAATTCGAATTGGACAACGAAAATACACTCACATAAATAGGAGCCGCCTAGAATGTAACCGTGAATCTTAGGCTGGTGGGAAATGGTGTTGATGGGTTCTTTAATAGCAAATGAAATACCATCTTTCGAAATCCCTTTAATGGATAGAATTTTAAATTTTTAGGAATTTGGTTATATATGCGAATAGACTTACAATACATATACTACTAACATTGAAAATTGCGAAAGTTTATATGTTTGTTACTCCTTCACGCAAAAAACTGTTAAACTGATTTTCATGAAATTTAGCACAAACATAGAAGGGTAACTTGGATTAATACAAAGGATATTTTACATCCCGAAAAAATATTCCTATAGGACTGTTAACCACACGGGCAACGCCGCAGGCAACATCTATTTATTTTTATAAGTATTAAGTCTTTGAGTAGGCACATGCAGTTTCTATTTCTGAAGTGTGTTAATTCCTAATACTTTGTTATGACATTTGAAGAATGAAGCGATGGAATATAATAGCGTGTTAAGAACATTATGTTTATTTAAAATGATTTGTATTTTACCTTAACATACAATGTGTATAATTAAATAAACAACATGTTATGGTAATCATACAATAACTTTACACAAATACAATTATCTAACTGCAATGCTCTGTATTTTCAAAGTCAATTGACAATATTCTATTTCCACTGTTTTCTCTGAAACTTAAAGTAATAACGTAGAGGGACGCAATTACGGAACAACTATTGTTGTCATTCTAAACTAAGTCGTTACTTCTCGTTCTGGAATCTTAAGTGAAAATGTAAGTACGGTTGCCGTTTTATCTAATATGCTACAGTATCTTCTAGTAACTAAAGGTTAGAGCATTACTTAACATTCTAACATCTATTTTATTCACATCCTTAGTTAAGAGTGTCTGATTACATTTTAGTAATTAAAGAGAAATTCAGTGAAATAGTTTAAATAAGAAATTATAAAAAAAATACAGGAAAATTTTTCATTTGTAATTAAGGTAGAAAAAAGGACTTTTATACAATACACGTTTAAGAGATATTGGTTGTCTTGTGTATTACATAGTGCTTCAAATACCCAAAATATGTACTTTCATCAGGTGCCGACGATAAAAAGTGTAAGTTTTATGAGCTAATTGCTTATCCTAAGTTAGTATGCTATTTTATTTACGTCGTAGATAAGTAGTTTATTACTACGAAGGAACCTTTTTAGCGCAACAAACCTGCGAACAGACTTCTAATTCAGTGTGTTACTTGTCGACGTACACAAAAATAATGTTGTCCTCGATTTTCCTGAAATTTGACCCTGAATGTTAAAAAAAATTGTTTTTAATATTACTGTTATTTTTCAATTGATTTTTATCAAATGCACGTAGCAGACTTCTTCACTATTTTAGCTCTCATAGATTGACACATGCTAAACTGCACTGGTCCTAAATAAGAATATCGATAACAGCAAATACTGGGCTATTTTTTCTAATATTTGATGTTAAGCGCTATTCCGATCAGTCATTTTGATAATAACTAGTTTCAAAATATTAATTTTCAATTTAAAAAAATATTTTTGAAGTTATACTTCTTTTGGCGCGTTAGGAAAAAATGATGAGGGTAAATTTTTACGATGCGCGCGCACACCGTCACGAAAAACCGACATGATGAAGTAAGCTATAGATAACGTTTTAGTTTTTCAAAAAAAGGTACCAACAAAGTAAAAGTAAGGACATCTACATATGTTTGCGTGAGAACTGACAACTGTATTCACAATATTTCTTTATTTCTATGGTTTGTGTCATTTTGTCTACAAATGTAAAATAAGGCAAAAGATAAAATTTTTAAAAAGATTTTTATCTTATTACACCGAAGAAGTATAACTTTTAACGCGTGTACATAAGTACACACACACATTTTTTTTAAATAAAGACTGCTCATTTGTTATGTTAGATCGAAGAAAAAAGAAAACATAGTTTACGAAAGACATTGTATGTTATGCTAAATTAGTTCATAGACACTTAATATTTTTAGTACCTCATCTTCATAACAAGGCTAGCATATTCTACCGATCGGATCTGAAAACATTTTTGATAAGCTTATGTTTTATGTTATTGTGATCATAAATATAAACTAAAAATAAATAACTCCCATTACTCAAACATGAAAGTTTTCTTTTAAAATGACGTATATAAATATAAGGTAAACGCTTATAACGTTGCATGTTGGCTGAGAGAGAATGCATAGGCAGTGTTTTTTTATTCATGGCCAGTAGCGCTTGCCAACTGTTCGTTGGATCCTTTTGTTTGAGATAAAAATATGTGCTCGAAAATATCTTTATGAAAGTACTCATATTTAGCGCCATATTTATAATAATCAGCATCCAGAAAGGGTTTACTAGTACAAATTGTAAACCATATAATATTATTATTAATCAAAATTAACTCTTAAATCTTATTATTAATGATCAAAATTGTGGACAACACAGGTACACGTTTTCTTCAACCTCACCGAAAACATTGTCCAAAACGTTAACGATATTTATTTGTTAAACAAATAAAGTCAAAAAATATTTTGCAATTATAACATTTATAACACCATCAAACACCGTAAGTAATTGAGTCTCCTAAATTCTTGTTTATTTTACAGTACTTATGTTTGTTTACCTAAATCAAAGAAACTTCTTAACCGTTTTTGATCTAGCTTTTGCAGTCTAATTTCTGAAATGGTATCTGGAGCATTAGTCATTTTTGACTAATTTTCGTTTTGAATTATTTATTCAACATCAGAATACAAGAATACGGGAAACCCTGCGATGAAACTACGAAAAAAAAAACATTTAAGACGTTTTTCCCATACTTAAACTTAAGGGGCGGAACAAAGTTCGCAGGGAAAGCTAGTCTGTTATAAAAAACTCAAGCTATAACAAGCGCTCTCTCGAATTTCAGTGAGTACTTCTCTATACATCAGAATGAAATATTCTGTTTTATCTGTAAAGTTGGTTATTTATGTTACTACTAGCTGTTCCGGCAAACTTCGTTCCAACCGTTCAGTTTATTTGGAAAAAATCAAAATGTTTTTTCTTGTTTCCTCCTGCCAGGTAGCTCGTAAAAGGCGAGCATAGACTTATCGTCACTAACATCGTGATATCCTACTAGGTTACTCGCCCGATAATTCCCTGATGGTAAGAAATTCAAGCCGCCTAAAGGCACCAAAGGTGGTAATGGTTGGTGGTGGTGGTAAAGGCCACCAACCTGAGGCCGTGATGTTAGGCCCCGAGCAAATGCAAATTTACTGCCACCATATCCTTCGAACGGGAACACATCAACGGCAAGCACTGAAGTTATGGCGGCATGAATAGGTAAGGCGATGGTACTCGTACTAATCGGAGCGAGTCGCTACGAAACTCTACCACCTAGTCAGATGTCACGGTGTTAGATACGGTTAATCTATGCTCGTCTTTCGCGAGCTGCCTGGCAGGAAGGCACATGGTCTATTCTGAAAATTCCCCGTGCTGGTCCGGGAGGAACTTAATTGAACTAACTCTACGACACGGTGATTTGAAGCAGTTGGGTAATTATATTTTATACACTACTTCTAGATCTAGATTTTAAATTCGCTGATATGTCTATTAATTCTTCGATCACTTCTTTTTAAAATTGACTATCACTAAAAGACGAATATCATTATACAGATGAGCAAGTGTTTAAACAAAGCCACTAAAGTGTCAGTAAGTAAGTTCAAACTAAAAATTGGTCAATTCTGATCATTAGGTGGTCCAACTTAGCTTGCTTTAAGAAAAACTTGAAACATTATTTCTTACAGTAATATGTTTTAGAGTACACTTGAGTTTTGTCAAGACATTCACTATTTCTTCAGTTCAAAGCTGAAAAATTTAAGACTGCGGCATTGTCCGAACGCAGCCAAGTCACGCGCCGTTGACCTACTGATTTAAGAACCTGCCCCCGACCGAGACATATTTCCTGGCTTGACGACGTAACCAGAGCTTGTTAGACTTACAATTCGGACAATTTGTAAAATATTTTATAAAGTTCAGATTGTAAAATGTAAACTTAAGTTGTAAACATTAACGGCCAATGTTAATAATGTTTCTCTAAAGATGGATTTCCAGCAATCTAGATAGCTGCGTAACCGACGACCTATCCTATACGTAATTTCCATACATATCCTGTCTATAGATATGTTATTGGCAAGCGATAACATAAAAATGGATCAAAATATCAATCTTGGACAGCAAGTTTTGGATTAGGGTTGATTATTAATATTGGCCGTAAGATATTAATATTTATTGTTGAGCAGCTTTACGCGATGTAGATAGTTTGCAATATTCCAAACAATCGATTTCGTGGATTTATTTACCACTAACATATATACAATATATATTGACTACGTATGTTTGAAAACAAAACATTTTTATTTACGTAAGTTTACGCTGACCATGCATTATTGAAAATAATCAAATAAACTTTCAAGTGAAGTTCGTTCGCGATCATATGAATCACTTCATTCAAATATATTCAAATATACAGTTAAAAAAAATATTCAATATCTATCCGCTCACGTACTGGGAAGTAAAAACCAAAATTACAAAATATCTTCAAACTCTCTCATATAATGAGTGTGAAATGCTTGTAGCTGAAAAATGACAGTACATATTTACACTCACGCAAACACACACACACACACACACACACACACACACACACACACACACACACACACACACACACATACATACACTACATACACACACGAACTCACACACATGTACACATACATGTATTAATTAAAGTGTATTAACTTCAAAAACTGCTTTACTTTTAAAAATTGTAACTATGTCATATATAATTATTGTAATATTAAAAGACGATTAATTGTAATAGTTCAGTGAGCAGAACATACTTCCTCATTGTCCAGAGGTGGGCGAAAATTGCAGTCGTTTACGTGCAATTTGTATTTGTAAACTAATGTTTTATACTCGTATGTTTAATAAATCTTTGAAATCTTTGAAAATATTATTGACAGGTTGTCCCATTTATCGAACTACTCAACTACGCTTTTAGCAATTTGATAACTGTTGTTCGTGGATAGTTACTACTACCTTACGGCTATTGGGTTGGCAGCAGGTTCGAGTTTTGTTTAGCAAGGTGACAACACGCGTATGGACTATGGAGTGCCCAGTCTTGCGTCGACGCAATGCACGCATTATTGTGTACAAGTATTGTACTTGACATGTTCAGTTTCAGTTTTTTTTTATGATTTCCTGTGCTATGATTGCGCTTTTTGTGAAGTGACATGTCTTTATGTACTAACAATTTTTACAGATAGTTTGCTGAACTCGTTAAGAAGTATGATTTAGTGTTAAATACCTATGGAATTCCGTACTTTGAGATTTTGTAATATTTTATTGTCTGGTGTGAAAATTGTTATTGTTTTAGCTGATAATAGAGGTGAGGCATAAATATTATAAGATTATGTAGAGGGATTAGATATTTCACAGGACGGGGTCACACTTTATCCGAAATGATACATTATCATACCACGAATTATCCACATTATCTACCTAATCCTATTGCCATATACTACAAAGTTTTAAGATCTAATACCTAATCTGATACTAGGAACGTGGATCGCGCGTTCCAAAGTATTTGTTCCTGTCACTGATCCGTAGATTTCTCTTTGTCAGTGTCTTCAATTAATAATAACATAGATAAGATAGTTTGGTAAAACCTGACGAAGGTGTTAAAAATAATATTTATTCAGACTGAGTTGCATATCTAGAAACTAATGTGTATTTAATTGATGCTTTTTTCATTAACAAAATTTTATGGCGTCACTATCTGTCTCGCTCACACTTTTAAAATGACTCTGTCCATCTATTTCTTACTAGAATTTTACAGTTATGGATTACAAGAATACTATGTGTACTTAAGAAATATTTTAAAAGACTTTGTAAAAGTGGAGGCTATATTATGTTCTTGGGCTCATTGGACAGACTCGTGCTCGTCGCAATCCTTGCCAGTCCATTAGGCTGCAATTCTGGCTCGAAAAAGTATCGAAGGGCGGGTTCCCTGGAGGCAACTTGTACTTTTCTTCCCTCGTTAATGCGAAACGAGGTACATACTGCTATCAATCACGCCAAGCCCAAACAAGCGAATCGAAGAGTGGAGACTGTCAAATAGGCAAGTGGAATGTGTGAAGTGGAATAGAAGCGAAGATTAACGAATTAATCAATGTAATGGATTAGAGATGACTGGATTTACTGCGTCTAACGGAGAGTAAGCACATGGGTCGTGATATTTTCATCTCCCTTTTGCTCTAGTGTACCACGGAGCGATCACGCCAGCACTGAGGTAGGTATCATCTTATCGTCGGGTAGCTTATATAACCTCGGGTGACGGGTCTGATAGATTATGATATGTTTGGCCTGAGACTGCTCTGGGTCCGATTAAGCTGGGAGTCTCCCTTGTTTTTGTGGTAGTAACATGTGATCCGTTAAACTCGTCATTGAATGAAAATACATAGTTGAATTGATATTAAATTATTAAATTCTAATCCATTTGTTTTTGAAGTTATACTTCTTTTGGCGCGTTAGGAAAAAATGATGAGGGTAAATTTTTACGATGCGCGCGCACATCGTCACGAAAAACCGACATGATAAAGTTAGCTATAGATATCATTTTAGTTTTTCAAAAAAAGGTACCAACAAAGTAAAAGTAAGGACATCTACGTATGTTTGCGTGAGAACTGACAACTGTATTCACAATATTTCTTTATTTCTATGGTTAGTGTGATTTTGTCTACAAATGTAAAATAAGGCAAAAGACAAAATTTTTAAAAAGATTTTTATCTTATTACGCCGAAGAAGTATAACTTCTAACGCGTGTACATAGTACACACACAATTTTTTTTATTATTGTTTACCGTTTTCGTATTAAAAATGTCTTCACAGATCCACAATCATACAGAGGCGTAACTAGTGCACCTACAAAAAGCTGAAGACACTTAGGTCCCACAATGTGATAGGTAACAAGCCTACCGCCAACTGGGTATACATATCTGATACCGAAAAAACGAGATAAAATTGAAAAATAAACTTTTGTTTTTGTTGCCCGACCCTGACATCGAACCCGGGACCTCATGAAGTTAAGCCCAATACCGCGCTGCTAAATCACAGAGTCGATCGACAGATGCGATCGTGTTGAAGCTACTTAAGCCCTCTTGAATCTTTAATGGGATACCATCGGTCCATTTAGTAAGAATAAACTGCATTCCCTTGCTAATAGGGTACCAATTTAAAACCTCTTACGAAGATGTATTTTTTCCATCTAAGTGCTCATACCGGCTACCTTATCCTCCGAACCGGAACACTTCAACGGCAAGTTCTGACGTTATGGCGGCAGGAATAGGTAAGGCGGCGGTACCAATCCGAGCCAGTCGCTGCAAAGTTTGATGTCACAGTATTAGTGACGTTTATCTTATGTTCGCATTTTACGAGCTGCCTGGTAGGAAAGCAGATGGTCTACTCTGAAAAGGAACCCGGACCAATACGCTGAAAACGGCCATAGTGTAATCAAGCAAATTAAAAATTAATCAAGCAATTTAGAAAAGAAATAATACGCTATTGACCTGTTTAAGCTAAATAGGAGCTTTGCAATGCATAGAACTATTCCAAGAAATTGCAAGAAAGGTCAACGCGGAAAAAATAATAGAGGCACTTATAGTGTGAAATGTTAATAGGTGAAAACAATGCAATCGTCGACAATACGTTGTTTTGTTTAAGTGGAGCACAAACATGGAACGTTATACGGTCGCCAAGTGAAATGGCACGTTCCTTCCACTCCGAGTGCGAAGTATGCAACGCGAACATCCGCCTAATGTCTACATTTCCTGCTAAATTTTCATTACAATAGAATTCATTTAATTAATGCATCCCTTGCAAACATTTGAAATCTTAAAATAGGTAAGATTGAAGAAACTGGCCGTACGTTTTCGAGCCTATTTTTCTTAAATTTTGATCAAAATTCTAAAATCTATAAAAATATGCAACTGTGCACTTTTTTTTAAATTTAATTTCTATTACCCGGCTGAAGCCGGGCCGGTTCGCTAGTTTTTTATGTTACGATTTAGTAGACACAGGAATTCATTTTCTTAATTTCCCTAGCAACCCATAATGAATTGGTTTATGATTATGGATAAATCTCAGGGGTACGCTTCCTCAAAATAAAAGGAAAGTTTAAAAATCAGTTTACAAATTTACTAAGAGATAAATGAAAATACGTAACAATAAATATACTTCAAAAAGTTGTTTAAAGTTAGCTATAAACAGTATTGATTTATTATTATGTTGGTACAGGGCTTCAATAAATAACTTAAGTAAATATATTTTTCTCGTTACCAGATATTTGACAATGATATCGAGATTTTGCGTTCCTAATGAAAAAGGTAACTCGGTTCAAATAAACGGAACCGTAAGCTAATCCAATATTATTCATGAAGATTACAAAGACATATTTTACTTTGGAGACGAGAAGCATTACGTTATTATACTAATGCTATTTAATATTCCTTCCAATATGGTTGAACGATATTATGTACATTTGAGTATATTAGGATTCGGAATATTTTTACATATGTAATTTTTATATTAGGAAAGTAAAATCGCTGTTTTAGTTGAAAATACTCGTTTTATAACATTACAAGACAAACAGACATATTCGAGAAAACCTAGCTGTAGCTTAGATACACTTCGATAATGTCACATTGCAAACACAAATGTATGTAGCGTTTTCGTTGCTGTAAACTAAAGATTTTTAGAAAATATTGTAATTGGGATAGGTTACTGGAACGCTACTTTCTAGTCTGTTAAACTATTTGTTAGTCAGTGGATTACAAAAAAACTATTAGACCAATTTTGAGCTCTTTTTTTATGACATTGGAAGGCAAACAAGCAAACGGATTTCCTGATGGTAAGAAATTCCCGCCGCCTAGAGACACCAAAGGAGGTAATGGTGCGTTGCCAACCTGAGGCCATGATGTTAGGCCTCGAACAAAAGTAAGTTTACCGGCTACCTTACCCTCCGAACTGGAACACGTCATGACGTTAAGGCGTCAGGAATAGGTAAGGCGATGGTACTGATCCGGGTGAGTCGCTGCGAAACTCCACCACCTAGTCAGATGTCACAGTGTTAGTGACAGCAAGCCTATGCTCGCCTTTTACGAGCTGCCTGGCACAGGAAGGCAGATGGTCTATTCTACAAAGGAGCCCGGACCAACACGGGACAAAATACCTGAAATTTAAAATATTCAGGGTAAAAAATAAATGTTTCCAAGATTGTTTTATAACCATAAACGCGCCAAAATGTATTTGGCATCAGAAAGAGAAATCAATGTTGTAAAACGGCAGCATATTTGTAAACACGACACGTAGCACAAGCCAAAGCGGCCTTTTTCAAAAATTATGATCTCTCGTTACGGTGCGTGTGGGTGAATTTCATTCCCGTAATCACGCGTTCGGCCGTCACAATTCGTTGGAGTTTAAAAAATTTATGCGAATGCTTTGTAAAGGTTTGACCTGCCGTTTTTTTCATACGATTTAAGGGATACGTAAATACTGTACAACTATTTGCAAATGCTGTAAGTACAATTGCTGCCTAGTGGCATCCTCCTGGTGAAGTTGCTTCTTTAATATACTTCTACGCCAAAGCTTGCTGTCTACGACTAATCTATAATATAAAAATGAATCGCTAAATGTGTTGGTAAGCGCATAACTTCCGAACGACTGGACTGATTTGGCTAATTCCTTTTTTATTGTGTTAGTTATTATCAAGAGAAGGTTTTTATATAGAAAAAAAAGGGAAAGTTGCAGGGAAAATATGAAAAACAATACTTTATTATTTTCCATACCGAACGGGAGGAACGAAGTTCGCCGGGACAGCTAGTATCTCAATACATTTTTAATACTAGTAGAGTATTAAATCATATTTCGTGAGACTTATTTCTATTTTAGGTTTCTTTCACTAATTTTTTTATGGTTTAGCATGAGTACGTGGGGTGATACATTCTTTATAATTTGTCAAGAGTTTGAATCATAAAAACTAAATAAACTTGTATGAAATGGTAACCGTCTTTATCAACTGATTTAAAAATAATTTTATGGTATCTTCACGCCCATATCCCCGAAGGGGTAGGCAGAGGCACAACCAGGGCACCCACGACTAGCCGTAGACACTTAGTCCCACAATGTGATAGTTGGCAAGCCTATCGCCAACGGGGCACATTTCCAATCCCGACCAACATTTTCTTTTAATTAGAAAATTGGAAAATCCAATTTTCTTTTTGTTGGCCGACCCGGGATTCGAACCCGAGACCTGATGCAGTCAAGTCCAACACCCGGACCGCTAGACCACAGAGGCGATTATTTTATAAATAAGGAAATAATTTTATACCTACATACTGTATATTTTTTTCATGTCAGATTTGTGTTAGAATAAAAGAAAAAAATTGTATTTAGCTTTTTCTTTGAACGAAAAAACAAAATGGGATAAATAATATAAAAAATAAAGTAAGGGAAATTGAAGTTGGATTTTGCAGTTTTACTACTGAGTTCTAATTGTTGAAGGAAAGTTTCATCCATTTAATTAACAATTTTGACCTAGCTTTTAGTATACCGCAAGAGGATAAAACTGAAATTTTATACTTTTTATGATGATCTTGTTTTTCCTTTTTTTCGTAAATTCATTTATTCATTTATTTACGTATCTCTGATACTAGAAGCTAAATAATTGTATTGTATCCTGTATATAGCTCTTAGTTAAGCATTTTCGAGTTTCAGAAGTTACAATAATTTTTGTTGCCAAATAAAATTGCGGGCTTCATCTAGTAAATGTAAAATAAAATTTTATTTCTACGATTTTTAGACTTTTTCATCCTTTTATGAAACATATACTCCAATTTGTTTCATGAATCTTTCATCCAGAGCTTGAAAAATACTTTCTGAATAGAATTATTTCTGTATGGAACAAATTGAAAGAATGTTTTAAAAGTTCTTTTATTCATCTGTTTTACATTTAGTATTATAAATTTCTTTAAGCTCTAATGGTGTAAAGTTTACGATCAAGTAAATGGTAATGTTGTTAAAACTAATGCACTAGCCGGTACTGTACCTGTGTGTTAGGTAAATAAATATAGATCTACGTTCATTTTGACCATTATTATTATTTTTGTACCCTATTATTACTGTTTTTGACTTTTGTTTATGACCATTATTATTGTTTTTTTGTATTATTTAACCATTTAATTTACAAGGTGGTAGAGTTTCGAAGAGACTCGCCCGTAATGGTTTCACTGCCTTACCTATCCCTGCCACCATAACGTCCAAGCTTGCCTTTAACGTGTTCCGGTTCGGAGGTAAGGTAGCCGGTAAACTTACTTTTGCTCGAGGCCTTACACCCGGGCCTCAGATTGGCAACGCACCATTACCAACTTTGGTGGTACCATCAGGAAATTTGTCTGCTTGTTTGACTTCCATTATCGTTAAAAAGTAGTAATATTATAAACAGATACATCTATCTATATAGATCTGAAACTCAACATTTTTTTACCAAAGCAAGTTACTATATTATGATGTTACTTGCACAGCGCTATTGGAATAGGTTTACTTATCTAAACATTTACCAAGCATAAAATTCCTTATGTTAGTCCCTGGCTTACATTGGAATAAGCCAAATGATTTACCAAGAAGTTTATAGGTGGCGATTATCTGTTTGGTACCACTGTAGCCATGATTAGGTGGTAGAGTTTAACAAGAACTGCGTTATCTATTCGTGCTGCCTTAGTGTCAGCGCCCCGAGCATTGACGATACGGCGGTTGTGTCGGTTTGAAAGGTTAAAGTACCCGACGACAAACTGTTGGTAGACTTTAAACTCGTAGTCGTAGTAAGGTATCACACTTCTATGTTACTGTTTGTGTCTACTATTAGGAGATAAAGAAATTGTCTTGCTTTTTATTATTATTTTCTTTAAGATAGTTGCTTGAAATCAAAACTGATTCAAACTATTAGTATTGTAGTTCAATAACCGAGCCCAATTTAGAGTGTAGATGGTGGATACCAAACCTTATATCCGAGTTCGGTATCTTTTTAGGCAGCTAGACTTCTTACTACTTACAAACTACCCCGATGCAAAATAGTACAGTAGAAAACCAAAGCTTGATAAAATTAATTATCATTCTTTATAGTTACCTGATTTTCAAAACCTGACGTAGACTTGTTAGTTAGGTCGAGGTTAACAAACAATTGTAGCAGTAGCAAATATCTTCGATACTTTTCTTTTTTTATCAGATCAGACACCGAACATATACACGACTCTCTTGATGGTAAAAGATAACCATGTCCTATAGATACCATGGATGTTATAGGCACGTTGCCATCTTGTACCTGTACAACCCCCCCCTAGGGTCTAGCCTAATGTGAAAGGCTTCCGGCTTAAGTCGTTGAATTCCTACCCGGCAAGATGCTGCACAGCACATCCGTGCTTGCCCCGTAAGAAAAGTAGGCAGATAGTCTATTTATGATACACAAGGAACACAATACAACACGGGGAACAGAATCAGTAACTCTATTAAAAAAATCTATTTAAAGTTTAGTTAAATTTTAAAATGTCTTCTGTTGCCTGTTATACTAAAGATATATTTTATCATTTAAATATATGATCTGTTGAATATAATGTCAAAAGTGCAGTAATTAGTTTAAGGAATGCGAGCATCGCCGCAGGCAGAGGCGAGTGTCAAAAACAATGTTATGCAAGCATACTTTTAGGAACGTAAACATGTACCGGACGGTGTCTTAAAAACTGCATTTTATGCTAAAAACTCTCCACACAAGACCTTGTGCTGCTTGCTTTTGTAATAAAGTGGAATATTTTTAGCATTATGTTTTCACGTTACATGTTATAACGAAACAAAATATTATTGCTTTGTCTTAAAATTTCTTTGTTACATTTTTTTCTATTCTTCTTATACTTCCTATACTGTTAAAAATCGTACTACAATATTACATTATCGGTCTTAACTCTTAACTAAAATTACATTGCCAATTTTCTTGCAAGGTGGTGTGATCATTAGGGGCTAATGATGGCAATTATACTATTTCATTTGCAGAACAATTCCCTTAAGTTATACTCCTAGAGGGGGGAGTGGAAGACATGGTTTCAGCATCTCAACTGTGCATTTGATGGCAACTAGGTAAGGGCAAATTTTAAAATGTTGTCTTCATCTTTTAATGCTATAATGTTTAACAATACTTAAGTGTTATGGTATTTAATTCAAATGGAATATTTCAAAAAATACTTTACAACCTTTATTTTTAGTCTTACAAAAAAGAATAAGTATATGAGTACGTTTGATTTAGGTATGTTTATGTTTATTTATTTGCCTTCAGTAGTGTACATATTAGATCTTACATTCTATACATAGTGCATACTACTATACCAATGATTGGCATGCAAATATAATACAATTATTTTAAAAGACGTTAAATTAACCCACATTTAAAATTAAAAAAAAAAATGAAAAAATAATGTTAATAACAAATAATTACATGTTATCGATTAATGTCAAAGAAATAATATTAGGCACATAATGTCAAAATAATAATTAATAATAGTCATATCAATTCGGATAGTTTTAAATAAAATTCAATAAATTCAAATTAAAAAAAGAAAACATTATATATAACCATAAAACTTTACTTGGATTTTACTGCTAGAAAGTGTTTGCAAAATATTCATTCTAAATTGTAGTATGCTTTTTCTTTAAGGCACCTAGTTATCACTCTTTAGAAACGAAGTATAGGTAGTTCCCTGATATTTTGTGGAATTTTGTTATAAATTTTAATTAGCATAGCATGACAGTTTTTCCTATAAAAGGCTGTCCTACCTGAATATATTTTTTTATTTTAATATGGTAATCGATTTACGGTAATAAGTATATTTTTTTAATATGGTAATCGGTTTGTCCGTCAATTATGAGCTGATTTCATATAAACTTTTTTATTTGAAAGAGCGTAATTTCGAGGTCCAATGTAATGATGGAATCCCTAGGAAATTTTACGAAAATATTCAATTTTGCGTACTTTGACAACGGTTTTATTGAAATACGGGTTTTTGTAGTTTCACTGCCTTTAAGTTACCCCAGTGAGTTTTTAATTTACAATTAGACAAGTGCTTGTGTTATTTCGATTTATTACTTAAATTGACAGACGTAGATCAATTATTGATGTAATACTTTTATAGTTATTTTTAACTACATAATTTAAACTCTATTATATTGATCGAAGTGTTAGCGTTTACGCGTAACCTAACCGATACGTTTCAATAATCGGACGATCCGTTGTAGAAAAAATCCAAAAAGGCTAGTCTTAACAAATAATAATTTAGTTCGTAGGTTAAAGAAATTGCTGCACAGTTATAATTTTTTGTTAAACGATTTCACATCGACCATATAAGTGGTACTTGATATCCCGGGATCGGAATCACAGCTACTCTGCTAGGTAGATCCTGTTCAATCTCATTGTGTCTTGAATATTTTACGATCCCAAAATGGGCTTACGACTTTGGCTGTAACTTTATAACGGTAGCATCTTAAGGTAAAACTTTGTTAGAATATTCTAGAATTATCGAAGTAAGACGTGACGACATGCGACCGCTGTCAATTTCCTGTCCTATGTAAGACATTCGAAACGAGAACGGTAACGACTATCGGATGTGAGAAAACTTTAGGGAACACCTTCGTAATTTTGCAATACTAAGTTACTCAGAAGGCACTAAATTATTCAGGTTTTTGGATAAATCATTTAAACGCAGTCAGTATAATCGACAGTAACAGTATTTAGTTTCAAAATTGTGTCGCCTAATTTATCAAAAACACGTATTAAATATAATTCGTAAACCATTTACCAGATCTTCATATACTTTAAAT
>NJDD01000670.1:88515-102426 GCA_002245505.1 Calephelis nemesis | reverse complement strand
TTGCCACTTATTTTGAAAGGTTATGTAGTACATAGGTATCTACAATTTGCTGTGGGGTTTAGTGTCTTCGGCTAGTCGTGTATGCCCTGGTTGAGCTACTATCTATCTCCTCAGAAATAGAAGCACGAAGATCCTTTTCTAGATTTCCACAGGCAAATTATACGAGTATTCTTGTGGTATACGTGCTAGCCAATGATTCTAATAAATAATAAAACATACCAAAATAAATTTAATAAACATTTGAGTGTTGCATACATTTAAAATGAATTAAAATATTTGTATGAAAAATTCTGCATCGTTTTTTGTATTTGGTAGTATTTGAGACAACGTGTACCTAATTCTACGATTGTGAAAATATTACAACATGTTATCATAAAATGTTAGTTGGTTAGTTATGTTAGTTAGTTATGTTAGTTCCATTCCTCATAGATTTTATTTAAATGTATAGCTTACTGTTAGAGCATATGTAATATCACGAAACCAGCATTAAGAGGAACCGGAAATGGTATACTTAACATGTTTAATATATATGTGTTGTTTTAACGTGTAGGTGTAAGTGAAAAAATTGCATAAAATTATGACAGTAAATACTTTGAAATATAACCTAAAAATCGTTATATAACTATTGAAGAAGACAATATGGTGTCTTTAATATTACCTCGGGGTCCACTGATTAGGATAGACCATTTGTCTCTCTATCAGGAAGCTGGTAAGCTTGTCTATGATCTAGTTTGTCTCCTACTATCAGGACAGCTGCATAAAGCAGTGTCCGGAGTAAATTTGAAGATACATCAGTAGTGTGATATCAATTGATATTACTTAGGGGTATGAAAAATAGATGTTGGCCGATTCTCAGACCTACTCAAGATGCTCACAAAATTTCATGAGAATCGGTCAAGCCGTTTCGGAGGAGTTCAATCACGCATACCGTGACACGAGAATTTTATATATTAGAAGATGTCACAAATCCCCGTGTTGGTCCGGGTTCCGTTGCAAAATGGACCATCTGCCTTTCTGCCTTCCTATCTAGCATAGGATTACCGCAACTAGCACCGTGATATAGTTCAAGTTAAAGTTTAAGGTTGTCTAGCACAGATCGCTAGGTAGCGACAAGACCGTCTTTTTGCACCTAAGTTAAATATTATTATTATAAGTGAAAGAGTCTGTACTATTTTGTAAATTTTGGTGCATAATAAATTGTATTCATTCATTCATTCAGGTTGGCAACGCACTATTACCACCTTTGGTGTCTTTAGGCGGCATGAAGTAGTTCTTACCATCAGCAAATCCGTCTGATTGTTTGCCTTCCAATATCATGAAAAATAGAAAAAGGCTCTTTTGTATTATATATTTAAAATAAACGATCTTTCCTTCAAAATGTATCTATCAAAATATATATAGTAAAACTTGAAACCTTGTAAGTGTGGGAGTTCCATCATAATCCTGGCATGCGGCGAAAGTATCCACTTAGAGATTACGTATTTTATAAAAATGTTATTACGTTTTACTATGAGATTTGCGCTCCAATCCCAACGCGTTGAGGCTTAAGGGAGCTCAGATGTGGTGTTTCGAAATGTACTCTAAGAATTGTGATTTATTTTATAAGTAAATTTCAAATTATTACTCACAGAAAGTATACCAACATACAATTTTTTTCTAGTAGTCAGCATTATGCAGACAATGCGTTTGTATGTAATAATATCGTGATATTATACATTGTGGTATATAAATTGAATAGGTATGTAACGATAAACAAAAAGCAAATATTGTTTTATTGTAGTTGTTTGCCCATCGTTATAAGCACTTCCCGATAAATATTATTCTTTAACAGATTTTCAGAAATATCTACACGTTATTTATAGACAAGGCGGATTATGTTAATATTTCGTCGTTGATTTAATTAAGATAATATAATCGTCAATTAAGCAGTAGAATACAACTTGAAACTCGTGATATAAAATTATTTAATTTTAACCGAGTTAAAAAACGAGGAGGTTCTCAATTCGGCGGGTTTATTTTTTTATGTATGTACACCGATTTCCCCGAGGTTTCCGAACCGATTTACGTATTTTTTTTGTTTGATGCAGAATAGTTTCCCAGTTGCAGGTAGACCCATTCGTTTTTATTTTCTAAGCATTTTTTATCTAATTTTCCCCGTTTTTTATTTAATTTTCCCCGTGTTGGTCCGGGCTCCTTTGTAGAATAGACCATCTGCCTTCCTTGCCAGGCAGCTCGTAAAAGGCGAGCAAAGGCTCACCGTCACTAACACCGTGACATTTGACTAGGTGGTAGAGTTTCGCAGCGACTCGCCCGGATTGGTACCACCGCCTTTCCTATTCCTGCCGCCATAACGTCATGACGTGTTCCGGTTCGGAGGGTAAGGTAGCCGGTAAACTTACTTTTGCTCGAGGCCTAACATCCCGGCCCCAGGTTGGCAATGCACCATTACCACCTTTGGTGTCTCTAGGTGGCGTGAATTTCTTACCATCAGGAAATCCGTCTGCTTGTTTGCCTGCCAATATCATAAAAAAAAATTTCGCCTATTACGATGTTCATTTTTACTAAATGAAATCATATCAGCAATAAACGAAAAAGTATTAAATGAAAATGACGTCGTCGACAGAAGCCGACTTTAAAAATAAAAATTTAAAAATAATAAAGATTTAATACTAATTATATACTACCTATTATTAATTATATATACTATTTACTAATAGGTTTGAAGTCGGTGCCAAGCCAATTTAATACTTACTTATAATATAATCGTTAGTTTAAGGCTTGGCACAGACTTCTAACCTAGTAAATAGCAAATATAAATAATAGGTAGTATATAATTAATATTAAATCGTTATTGTTTTCTATTTCTTAGTTTTGAAGTCGGTTATTGTTACCGTAGTTTTTTTATAATATTTTAAGTTTAACCGTATCGTCTATATATGGTATAATAAAGAAAAGTGATAGCGTATTATGTTCTGTACGCTGGGTACAGAACCCAAACGAGAGTTACTAAAATTTAGTTTGTTTGTTCACTTTTCCAGCAAAAACTATTCAACTATTTTTAACCAAATGTTGTGTTATATAGTAGCTCATAGCCCGGGCAATAACTACTTGTACATTGTAATTTGATAACTATATTTTAAATTACCGACTATGAGGATTCTTGTGGCCTATTTCCCCTGGTGATACGTCTATTGCTAGAGTCATTTTATTATTTTGAAAATGTATTATTTATTTTCAAAATAAAACACTCCGCATGATAACCAATGCTCCCTGGTTCGTACCAAACGAATTATTACACCCTGACCTACGCCTACCCACAGTGAAACAGGAAATTATACGCCATACCAAAACTTATAAAGAGCGCATCGAACGACATCCAAATACTCTGGCCCGGCCACTAATGGCAAACCGCAACAAAGCGCGACGCTTAAAGCAAGATTTAATACAATCACAGTAAACAGAGTTACTGTCTAAACAACGAGGATGTGACAAAGGTCACATACCGAGCGCACCAGCAATAGCATCAACCAACATGCTGCTGAATGTCCCACAAAGGAGACAGATTGTAGTAATAAAGAATAAATAAAAAAAATAATAAATAAAAAAATTATTATGTAGAGTATTTTATTGAATTTTAATGACCCAATTTGGTCAGTTTACACAAATTTAAAGATGAAATTTTATTATCAGTGTGTGTGTTTCTGTCTGTGGCATTGTAGCTCGTCAACACATGGACGAAATTTGATGAGGTTTTTTTTTATTTGTTTTTATTGACGAAATTTGATGCCAACTAGATCTATCCAGGCGTTCAAGGTCATCAGCTCATTTGTAACTATCGGAATGGATATTAAACGCACTCAGGGTATTCATTTCACTTTTAAATATATGTGAGATCTCACAGCTAAAACACTAACACATGCTGGTACAACTGAGCTGGTCTGATGATGGAGCCCGAAACTCGAACGTAACCCCAGAATGCTTACTGGTAAACCCATAGAGTTTGGACTCGCTAGATTCTTCTAATCAAGCTCCGTTCATATTTTTGATGAAGAGGACTTGATGACAAGAAACTGATGAAAAAACTGAGAGTTGGCTGATCAATCATAATCTTTCGTAATCTTTGCAGTTTCTCGAAAGCACATAAAAAAGAGAGAACATGTAACGCATCTAGTGTGTGTGCACGTTATGTTTTTAATTTTAAGATTATGTCCCATCTATTTATCGAATAAAAAATGATATATGATATAAAATATGAACAACTAGATATCTGCGTTTTTGGGTCTGGATGTGTTTATTAATTTTATTCTGGTATCTATTTAAGTTTTTCAATGTATTGGTGTCATTGTCTAATACTCGTAATACAAGCATTTAATTTGCTTACTTTGGGGGTTAGTTTCAATTAATTTATTTTTATGATAGTGGAAGGCATACAAGCAGACGGATTTCCTGATGGTAAGAAATTTACGCCGCTTAGAGACATCAAAGGTGTTAATGGTGCATTGCCAACCTGAGGCTGGGATGTTAGGCCTCGAGCAAAAGTCAATATGCCGGCTACCTTATTCTCCGAACTAGAACATATCAACGGTAAGTGAAGCCATTATGGCGGCAGGAATAGATAAGGCGGTGGTACCAATCCGTGCAAGTCACTGCGAAACTCTACCACCTAGTCAAATGACACGATTTTAGTTATGGCAAACCTATGCTCGCCTTTTACGAGTTGCCTGGCAGGAAGGCAGACAATCTGTGCACAAATGATACAAAAATCAAATTTTGTGATTTGTGCAGATATTTATTTAATATACTTTCGGTAATTGACCAAGCTCATTTCTTAAGCCCAAGAATAGGTGCACTAACACTGTGGCCGTAAGGAGTGATAGAGTTTTAAGACGATTCGCATGAAATGTTAATACCGCCTTACCTATTTCTTCCGCTTTAATGTCAAAATGAATTTAAATTTCTTATTTGCGCAAGTTTTGAATTATCTTTGTAATTCCAGAGAAAGTTTAAAAGAAAAGAAAATAGAAAAAAATGCGAGGAGAAACGACATTTTAATTATTAGTTGATAACATATTTAGAATTTAGATAAAGTGAAGTAAAAGTATTGGTGGTTATTCTGCTGTTCAAGAAAAACTGTTAAATGCATGCTATCTTTTTTTTGTGAAGCAAAACCGAAAGAGATGGAACATTTTGGACGTGTCAGATTAGTCCAGACATGTCAAATTGTGATGTGTTGAAAAACGTTTTCTGAGTGATAGATTAAACGTCTGTAGAAGTGCCGTGTACAGACTCATCTGACAGCACCAGAAGTTTTTTGTCACTTTCCATTACTTTCGTTAAAAGAAGATAGAGATAACTTAAAATTAGTTCAGTGAGTGTCTACAAAATTACCACTATTGAAATTTTAATAAGTTTTATTTGTATTCATTCTATTTTACAATCTTCAACGTTGTTAATAAATGATAGCTTGTGCTTTTACATAAAAATGCAGCAAATAAAGTGTCAAACGGAAAGTTTAATTTGGACACCGTTAACTTTCCGTTCGCATTTCCTGATAGTTTAATTGAATAGTAGTGTGATAGTTGTTTCACTTTGACATGCTGTTTATTTGAACAGTAAAGTTCCACATATAAAATAAAAATACATAATGCATTTTTAAATTCCCATCCTAGCGGAAGTTATATCTCCATGTGAGACAACACTAACGAGTGCTCGTCCATCGGAGGCGGTCTGATGGTGGAGCTCGAAGATAGGAGACGTAACCCTGGAACGTAGCTGCTGGTAATCTCATTGAGCTTGGACTCATTTAACTTGCCTTAATTAGATATGTTCACATTTTATGATAACGAGGATTTGGTGAGGACGTGATGATTGAACTGGGAAGTGAGTCGTGGTTCAAAGTTTAAAAGTTACGGTCTTTTGTTACGTAATCTTTGCAATTCATCAAAAGCACAAACTTAAAAACTGACATTATTAACATGGTTCTTATCTAGCATTCATGGAGATCTGTTCAAGAGCTGAAGGTCATCAGGTCATTTGCAAGCATTGGAATGGATATCAAATATTTTATGGGAATTTATATCACTTTTAAACTTACGTGAGACCTTACAACTAAAACATTAACGAATTCTGGTACAACTGTGGTGGATGATGGCGCTCGAAGCTCGAAGCTTTCCATAGTTACGTAGGAGACGCTTACTGGTAGAATAATCGAGTTTGGACTTCGATTAGTCTTATCTAGATCTATTGACGATGACTTGATGACAACGATCTTATGAATGTTATATGAAACGGCTAAGGATACATTAGTTTTAAAGTAACGGTATTATGTATGTTTCGTAATCTTTGTAGCTCTCAAGCATGTTATAGAAGTGATCTGTTGTAAGTTCGAGTATGTACGTAAATTTAGAAAATGTAGGTTTTACTAAAATCCTATGATTAATGTCATTTATAAATTTTGTAAATGAAGGTCGCACATATCACTTCGCAGTAAAACTGCTAGGTTTGTTTTAGTGCTACAGAGACGAATAAGAAAAGTATCAGACTTAAATGCACTTCTTTTAGCGTACCATGGGTATGTTTCTTCTCCTTTGCAATGTGGTATTTTTTCGACGGTGATATTTGAAAATGTTCAATTCTAATACATGTTATATTGACCTTATTGAACCTCACATCGGAGCAAAGTTACGGTATAATTGTTATATGTCGAGATTGAAAACTTGGAGAGCGCTATTTTTCATCCTGGCGTGTGATCTGTAGCGAGAGAGCTATATAATTTAAGGCAGTATGCTAGGATTTAAAATGTTATAAAATTACTTTTGTTGAGACGGTTTGGCAACTGGAGTAAAACATTGGTCCTCTTTTATGCTTTAGGTAGTATCGTTATCTTTCGCGATTATTACAGCTTAAGCTTGCTGATGCAAATTAGCAAATTGGGCGTAAATTATTCAAAATTAGGTAGAAATTATCACGGCATGTGAAGCGGTCTACTCTTTACTCAAGCTCAGTTAGTGATATTTTGGCGACGACATACTCGACGACAAAATAATTTCTTCATGAATAATTGTGCTCTATAACTAAACAATATTTTACAAAATTTAAATTCCAAAAAAAAGGGCAACCAGCGTTTCTTTCGATGGCGCCAAAACTCTATAGACTTCTTTAGTTCCCGATGCTTGGTCAGGTTTCAACGTAAGAGTTTTAGCGTCGTCAAACCATAAAGCATTGAAAAGCTTAAGTGTCAATAAAGTTACAGATGCTATAAAGTTATGAAATTAGTACAACTCGAGCTAGAACTGTTTCACTAGACAGGCAGTCCCTCACATAAATCAAGATCCCCATAAACCAAATCGTTTAAGAAACGGCCCCATTCAAATTACGGATGCAGTATCATGAAAGTTCTAAACGTAACGTAAAGCTCATCTGTTTTGATATTCAATAACCGCCTTTATCTCCGACTATCGAGGAGTCTCGGTAGTCGTGTCACGTACTCGACTGTCTTAACATCTGGATTGTTTCGTAACACGCCCTCCCAGTTTGTTTTTAACTGGTGCCATCCGTAGTTTTAGGTCTTACTCGTTACGTGCCCTTTGTGTTTACCAAACGTTGTCAGCTTATTTTAACAATGTTTATTTAAACAATTAACATGTTAATTTTAGTTTTTATCCCTTTATTTTATATGACATTATTAGAGACATTTGAGGGCGCTAAAGATACACTTAAAATATAAATATGAAGATATTGTTAACTTTTTAATATCATTGACATTATTTGTAGTTTCAAAGATCTGCACAAGCAGAAAATAATATATTCCACAAACCGTCTAGGATTATTAATAGCCTAATGTCTGAACCCAATTTGATCTTAAAATAAATAACCATCATCAAGGCTCAATGATATCCAATAATTTTCCATTAAGTATTTTTCACAATAAAACAACCATAACACTATTGTGATGCCCATTAAAATGGCTGGAAATTGCCGGGAGGGAAAAAAGTGTGGGCTGAAGTTAGGCCTGTAAGCACCCGAGCTGTATCGGGCGTGGGATCTAGTTTTTAATTTCGTTCCGCAGCCACTCGCGGGAAACCTCGTTACAAGTTTAAATTGGCATTTCTCGGAGTAATGGTTAGACGCCATTGGGTAACTAAGTCTGGTGTCTCCTTCAGTTGCCGGTAGTTATTTAAAATGTATGAGGATAACACCGCCTCAGGAAGCCCCGTTGTATTGCAAAGATTTTGCGAACTTGTAAATCAAAGGGAAGAACTTTGATTCGTAATGTACTCGTATTTTGGTACTAAATCTTGTTTTGATTGAGAATTTGATTAATATGGTAATAATTTTTTATATATTAAGTACCTAATTAGTTCAAAAAACCATAAGAATGGCTACAAATATATTTACTACATAATTTTAATTAAAATAAGTACGACATATTAGTTTATTTACAGTAATATTAGTTTAAGAAGTACGACACATTAGTTTATTTACAGTAATATTAGTTTATTTTACATAGACCATCGATTGGGTACTTGCGACGCATCTACATAAATGAAGCTATTGTTGAAAGTTATTGAAACCAATCAAACCAAGCTATTGAAAATCGTTACTTAGATAGCATAACTATTCCCGACGGGGGCAGGCATTTGTGTGATGAACATTTAGATGTATGCATTTCCGGGTGTGGGTGTTTATTAAATTTATTCTGGTATCTATCTAAGTATTTCTATGTATTAGAATCTTTGACTAACACCCATAGCACAAGCATATAATTTGCTTACTTTGGGGTTAGATTCAATTCTTGTAACTTGTCAAGGAAATATATATAATATATTATATTAAATTATATTATTATTTCAACAACAAAAAAAAAAACATAAAATTATGAATAAGGCAAACAATATTTAAAACAAAACAAAAACGTGGATTTCGTATTATTTAACTATGGTATTCATTTTTTTGGTAATAATTTATTAAACTAGTTATAAAATTAAATGAGTGTCTTAACTGTTGAAGTGTGTGTAATTTTAAACAAAACGTAGATTTCGTAATATTTAACTATAGTATTAATTTTTTTGGTAATAAGTAATTAAACTAGTTGTAAATTTAAATGATTGTCTTAACTGTTGAAGTATGTGTATTTTTTTATATATATTAAAATATGTGCGCACCAAAATACTGTTGAAATACTTAAATATGTTCATCTCAATAACACACATATTCCGCAAATAATTAAATTGATTTTTTTTCAAACTATATCTAATTAATTTTACTTCTACGGTAATTCATGTTTGTTAATAAGACGGGCTACGTTCTTTTTAATAACTCTTTTTCACAATTTGTTTACCTAATTTCAAGTGTTTACATTTGTTTTCGGTTTTTAATGCCATAACATCAGTACTTGCCAGTGTTTTCGTGTTTTTATTAGAAAAATAGTGTATGAGTATTTTACTTACACGATATTTACTTACTCAAAGTTTAGTTACTTATGTGACTGAAGGCCCAGTCTTAGTTGAACAAAAATCTATAGACCTCGATCAGACCATATAAACGCTGGATAGGATAGGATGTGCCGATTGACGCATTGAAAGGTATTCCAAATACAAAGCCAAATGGCAAAGTGGATTGGAGAAGAAGAAGAGTAGAGAAAAAACTTGCAGAGACTTGGATTTGCCACTTACGAAAGTGAGGAACGAACGACATTAACGTCAGATAATAAATATAAATATTCCTGTATAAAATATATGACTTATCATGCAAATTGAACCTAACCCAAAAGTAAGTACATTGTGTGCTTGTATTATGGATACTAGTTAACGAAACAATACATAGAAATACATAAATAGACAAAATTAACAAACACCGTGTTGGTCCGGGCTCCTTTGTTGTAGAATAGACCATCTGCCTTCCTGTGCCATGCAGCTCGTAAAAGGCGAGCATAGGCTTACCGTCACTAACACCGTGACATCCTACTAGGTGGTAGGGTTTCGCAGCGACTCACCCGGATTGGTACCACCGCCTTACCTATTCCTACCGCCATAACGTCATGACGTGTTCCGGTTCGGAGGGTAAGGTAGCCGGTTAACTTACTTTTGCTCGAGGCCTAATATCCTGGTCTCTGGTTGGCAACGCACCATTACAACCTTTGGTGTCTCTAGGCGGCGGGAATTTCTTACCATCAGAAATCAGGAAATCCGTCTGCTTGTTTGCCTTCCAATGTTATAAAAAAAACCACCAGACCCGGAAATGCAGACACAAATTCCTGCCCCAATCGAGAATCGAACCCAAGCCTCATAGTTGGTCGGTGGAGATAGGCGTATACGCTAGCTTTTTGACCAACAATAAATATCAGTACAAAAAAAATGAATCCTCATTTCGCGTTGCCATTGCATTACGGCTGAACGAACGGGTCAATTTTGCTTATTATTTTTATTGTATTTATTTTCAAGTAAGAGTTCTTATGGAAAGAAAAACAGGGAATGTTACAGGGAAAATATAAACTGTGTGTAGCCGTTACTGTTTACTGGCCGGCCAGTAATAGTATAATTAGGTGTCAATTTAACACTAAAACAAATTGAATTTGTCGAAGAATAAACTATAACATTTGGATCGAGGGGTACCAGTGCAATTTAAAACTACCCATAAGCCACACTAAGTAATATGGTGAATTCGAATCACGTTTTGCGGGGCCATCTTGCTGTTATAGCACGCTCGTCGGCCCATAGACAATACACCTAGTGGTCTAAAACACAATGCTCGGTTGAAATTACTTGTAAAAGGGTAACATTTCTCTATGACCTGCAGTTATAGAACTGAAATGTTTTTGGGGCTTATTTGTAAGAGAATTTTAAAGTGATGAAATTTGAGTCTCTAGGTATGTTGTAAGAGGTTGATACAAATAGGACAAAATATGGCACAAAGAGATAATCTGGCAAGTAAATGCAAACATTGCTATTTAATGAAATATTTTTTAGCAATTTGCTATTATTTTACATTAACGAAGTTATGTATGTATATATAAATTTGGAAGAATGTGCAAGGTACAGGTACGGTGATTTTTAATATGGTTGGCATTGACACTAGACCAATATCGGGGTGGGTTTTGGTAGACACGGACGCCGTGGACGTGTTTACTATGGTTTGTTAGCAACATATCTCCTATATGTTACGCTACGATATAGTTGTTTGAGTGAGAGTACTGAGTGGTACAGTGTGGATGTCAGGATTGACTGGATCACGTGTTACTGCTTTGTTTTAATATTTCCGAGCTGATTAGTACAGAGGCCATTCTCGCTGAGGATTAACAGCCAACGCCCACATGGTATGTGCTCTCGGGCTACCAGCCCGTTGACTTTCGTTTAGCACCTATACGATGTGATAACCGGACAAATTTATGAATGTGTACTGTGCGGCAACATTTATAATTAATTGTCAATATTTTAATTTTGATTAGCTTATTACTTGATTGATTTTTGATCAGTGAAACTTTTCCTCGGGTTTTCGGGATTGATGATAAGAATGAAGAAAGACTTTCACGAGTTACGATTTCGACTTGGTCATTTATAGTTTTGAGAAAGCTAAACACGACATTGACGATATTGAAGTAAATGCTTTATAATGGTAGAATTAAAATATGTTAAAAGCCACTTCGGGCGGATGAAGACTATTTTAAACAATTTGAGCCCTAAAATACTAGCACGACATTGTACCTAGACAGACACACCTACATAGACAGACATTGTACCTGTTTATAATTAATTGAAAAGTCTACGAGGAAATACATAAAAAAACACAAACATTTAAAAACTCGAAATAACATTTAATTTATAACCTGTCTCACAAATTTCAAACAATCCTAAAACCTGTCCAAATGTTACGTAAAAGGCCCTCGCGTGCTGCAGCTGACGTTATAAAATTCAACTGACAAAACGAAAATCGGCCCGGCTATGGGCGTGAATTTTTTAACTTGTAAAGATTTGTTTTCATGGGGTTGTTAAGGGATTTTTGGTATTGAGAGAAATACACGCTGCCTGTAAGCACAAAAAATGTAAATAATACATTTTAAGCCTTTTGTGAAATGTTAAGCCCATTGTTTGAACGCCTCAGTGGTCGAGTGGCTAGCGTACACGCCTAACTACATTGAACATTGACCAACCGCGTTCGATTCCCGATGGGGGCAGGCATTTGTCTGATGAACAATTAGATGTGTACATTCTATTTAAGTATTTATGTATTAGTTTCGTTGACTAACACCCATAACTCAAGCATATAGTTTGCTTACTTTGAAGTAAGATGTAATTTGTGTAACTTGTCCAGGAATATTTTTTTAATTTATTTTATCTAAAATTAATGCCACTTAGAACCTCAAAAACGCAATTGCAATCGTTGTAGTATTAAAATACGACACATGCAAGGTTATACTATAATTTTAGAAAGAAAAGTTGATTCTCTGTACGAAAAATCTATAAAATGGTAATTAAAACACAACAATTGAAAAATAAAATAGACAAGTGGTCGCCCCTTGGTCGTCATTCGACCACTTTAATATTTTAATATCCAAATTTTAATATTTGATAAGAAAGCCATCTTCATTTTTCAAGACCAACTACTTTGTTTTTTGAATAATTAGTACGACATCTGTGATATTTTATCGACAACATAAATATATTGGTTTGAGTGTGTTTCAAATGCATGGTAGTGTGGGTAACGTTTTATTTATTGATTTAGTATACTTTATAAGCATTATTGTTGAAAAATATAAGCGTTCTGCATATCTCCTACATACATACTATAAGACGTGTGCCAAATTTCGTACTCCTCCTTTCGCACAATTTTCGTAAAAAGGGGTCCAATGTTTTGGCATCATGTATTAATATATAGATACTTTTTTTTATAATATTGGACACCAAAGGTGGCAATGGTGCGTTGCCAACCCGAGGCCGGGATGTAAGGCATCGAGCAAAAGTCAGTTTACCGGCTACCTTACCCTCCAGCCGGAACACGTCAACAGCAGGCATTGAAGTTATAGCGGCAGTAACAGTCAACATTACCAATCCGTGCGAGTCGCTGCGAGACTCTACCACCTAGTAATGACTTAGACATGTGGAAACGTAGACAATTTTGATTAGAATTAGACACATTTGCGCCGTATTAATAATATGGAGTGTTCAATGCTATCACCAGACTAAAACAATACAAAAGAGAAGGCTTGTGACAGATAAATCCATACGAATATAATGATGTAAAATATGCAAGTCTGTTCTGTCTTTCTACGTATGTACCCGCCTTTCAATAAACCGACACGTACCCAAAAAACTGTAAATGAGAATGAATATATTTTGTAAGTAAAAGAATTACGATGAAGTAAACCATAGCTGCCGTCCGCAGTCATATACGTTTTGTAGCTCTTTATAAAAAAAGCCTGTTTTTTAAACTCAGAGACTAAATTGACAGATGCAAATGTCAATTTTACAAATAATGATACCTGTGTTTTTCTTGTAGTGCTGTCCCATGACACCGATTTAATCAAAACGTAAATTATTTTCGATTTTCAAAGAATTTTTTTTTTAAATTTCAACCCTATATTTATTAGCCACTTTTAACTAACATCGTTAAAGGTAACGTTACTTCAAAGATGCTTTTTATATTTAAGATATCGTACTTCCGAGGTAGTCCCGTTGCCACCAAGTCTAGGTCTGTCGATGAAATCGAATGGAAATCGAGGAAAATAGGCCGAATAGTTAGGATACTAATACACAGAAAAACTTGTATAGTTATAATTCAGCTATAAAATATGTATATATTCCCTCATGACTTACATACATACATACATATCTTCACGCCAAGTCCCTTACGGGGTAGGCAGAGAGTATCGAGTGCCAGACCTCACGATCCTGACAAACCTGTCTTGCTTCCTTC
>NJDD01000670.1:74705-87650 GCA_002245505.1 Calephelis nemesis | reverse complement strand
CTCCAGGGAACGCCCTAACCCGCTCTGCGGTACTTTTTCGGGCCAGAATTGCAGTCCAATGGACTGGCAGGGATCGCGACGTGCACGCTTCTGGCCAATGACCCCCCCCTCATGACTTACAGCTCGTAAAACATGAGCAAAGGCGAAACGGGTCATTACCAACAATACCACTGGTGGTAGAGTGCTGTTTAGCAACTTGTCTGGATTGGGATCACCCGCCTTACTTATTCCTGTCGCCATAGAGACATGGTCGTGTTTCAGTCCGGATGGTAGGACTGCCGACAGATTTGCACAATTGGCCTCATAGTGACGCACCTACAACATATACGATGTCTATACGTTTCGGTTGTGTATTACTATCTAGAGAGCCTTTTAATAACTGTTCACTGTCTTTTGTTTTTTGTTTTGTTGTTCTTAACGCAAAAAAAATAGATAAATTAGAAGTTTTTTGGAGAAGGGTTTCTTTAAGTAACTCCACAGCAATGGAAAGGGTTTATTGCCCTTGTATTTCCCAATTCTGCCAATTTTTTTGTTATATTGGTAGTCAGGACAGGAGAGAAAAACCGAGAAAGTTACTGACAAGGTGGGAAAAACAAAACTTTAATAATTTTTTCATACAAACTTTAAGTAGCTTTTAATTTTAAGCGATACAAAGTTCTCCGGGTCGGAAAGTTGTAGATATAGAATTAGATAATTTTGAGTTTTCAAGTACCAAGTCATTATCTGAATAAAAAATTAAATTAGTATTTGAAAATATAAGTGTTACTTTTTATAAATTTTGTTTTGAAAACACAAATAATCACATTTATTAATCTACGATTATGAAGCATAATTACATTGTATCAATTCATTCTGAATACACATATTCCGATTTTCCAGTGTAACTTTTAAAATCGGTAATAGATTTCGTTAACATTTTTCGATAATGGTACGACACTATTTGTGAGTTGCAAAAACCTTACAACATTGCTAATGTCAATTTAGTCTCTGAGATTAAAAAAACAGGCTACAGTTATTTAATATTTACAATACCTCTTACTTTTTATTTTTATTTCTTTATCGCGCCTTTTGTATTGTATTTATTTATTTTATTTGTATTTTTGTATAGTATTTGACCCTGTGATCTAGCGGTTCAGGTGTCGGACTTGACTGCATGAAGTCCCGGGTTCAAATCCCGGGACCTCATGCAAGTTTTATTATTTTTGTTTGTTTATGTAACTAGCTTATATTACAGTATGTGAAACTCCAAAATATAACAAGAATTTTGATGATCGTCAGTGTCAGTGACGAAATGGGAGGTTTTAAGATAATAATAACGTCTAGTAGTCTTTAAGTTCTAGTTCTGATGGTGCTGTCATAAGCGAAATCGGTAGGCTATTTGTAAAATATTAAATTATAAGTGATACGTAAAACAGTACAAGTGTTTCTTCATTTAAAAATGTAAATATTTAAAAATAGGTTACCTAAAAATCCTGGACTGAATATTTTTAATTATTAAAAAAAAATGTTTTAAACATTTCCAATTTTTTTGCAGGCTACCCTATATATCAACTTAAATTGTAATAAAATTTGTAATGAAACTGCACATATGTTGATTTTTTTTCCTATTATCCGATCCCGTGAAAGTAACTAGCATCGACAATTATTACCTGTTTATACCTGGTAATCCAGATAAGCAAAAGGCAACCTAACTTTTGCAACTTCGTCTTATTCCGACTTTACGTCGGGATAAAATCTTAAAATTGCACCAATTAACGAATGGAAAACATTTTAAAAAAATAAGAAAAAAATGTCCATGATTTTTTTAAGGCAACCCATTTTTAATATATATTTTCTGATATACTAAATTTGCTATAAAACCGGTTTCATCCTGTTATCAGCTCGGTGTAGGTCGACCTTACTTCGGATCTTCGACTATAACGTATGTAAGATACATATTTTTTATTATTAAGAAATCAACTACAGATAAACTACCCTAGTTTATATATATTATGATTAACAAAGGGGTTAAAAAATATCGAACAAACGCTTAGGGCCACTTGCACATTCCCGGGTTACATTTAATATTGAGTTAAGCTGTCAAATATAAGGTGATTTAATCCTAGTTAGGCGCTAACTCAGTGTTAAATACGTAACCCAGGAACGTGCAAATGGCCCAGCTAATTAGGTAATGCCATCACGTTATGCTTACTTTGGAGTTAGATTCATTCTGTGTAACTTGTAAAGAGATATTTAAAATTTATTATTTACTTATGTTTATGTTTAAATACGTTTCAACGTTCAAGAATTGTTCTTTTCTGTAAAGAGACTAACTATTACATCGAGCTCAAAAAAAATTTTTCGCGACTCGATGAACTCGTGAGATTCTCTTGACTTTTAATAATCACAGATCCAATGACCGTTTTCTTCTCGATACTAAACGAAGTACAAAAGTGTTTATCGAAGAAATCAAGGAATATCCCAGGAGACAAGAGAATTAAGGAGTCCGCTAATGAGATGTTGATTGCATCGCGCTCCGTTTGTCGTCGTTTCTTTGCATTTTATTTTGCCTCCGCATTTTTCTTTCCGTTCCAGTGAACCGTTGAAATGCAGAATGCGTCTTTGCGGGCTTTGTTGTTCGTCTGAGGACTTATGCAGATTTCATTAAACGTTCTCGCCACTCCGTTTAACTTATATGGCGGGAATAAACTTTCGATTGCAGATTGTTGTCACTTTCTTGTGGTACTTGTTTTGTTTATTTACTTTTATACTTTACAACTTTCTGAATGATTTGGTCTTACATTCTTAATTGATTTTGATGCATATTTTTAAACCCCGACGCAAAACGAGGGTTGTTATAAGTTGACATGTGTGTGTGTGTGTGTGTGTGTGTGGGTTCATTTATGAACCCACGAAAGTGGGTTTATAAATTCGGAATGAAATCTCTCAAAAATTCTATAGATGTGAAGATAGATAATAAGGGGCGCTATGGAGCAAAAATCTGTTCAGAAATACATAATATGGAACTGGAGAATACAATATGTACTTACCTACAGCATCCTATTATTAATACGTGAAGTAAAAACTTGGGACCTCAAAGAAATTTGATAAACTCACACGAATTGAATCTAACCCCAAAGTAAGCAAATTATATGCTTGTGTTATGGGTGTTAGTCAAAGATACTAATACGTAAAAATACTTAAATAGATACCAGAATATATTTAATAAACACCCAGACCTGGAAATGCAGACATCTAAATGTTCATCACACAAATGCCTGCCCCTGTCGGGAATCGCACCCGAGCCTCGTGTTTTGGTCGATGTAGTTTTGGTCGATGGCTAGCGTCCATACTCGACCAACGAGGCGGTCCAATATATAACTCCAACAAATTAATCCAATAAACTTATAGTTTATGTACAGAAGAAGCGCAGAACGCTAAAAACTTTCAAAAATAATGCTTATAAAGTGCATTAAATCAAAAAATAAAACATTACACATACCTACTACCGTGCATTTGACTCACACAAATAAATATAATTGATGATAACAATAAGAGATCACAAATCACCTTCTATACCTATTCATAAAGTTTGGAAATAAAGTAGTTGGTCTTGATAAGTGAAGATTGCTTTCTTATAAAAAAGATATTAAAATTTGTTATGGTTGAATTTTGACCAATGGGCGACCACTAGTAAATATAAATGCTTTTTTTTTAAATTTGAAAGGCACTTAAAAAATTGGACACGTACAGATATAATAGAAAAATTAAAAAACCAATACCATTGTACGGTCCATACAGCCTTTTAGTGATAGTTGACAGTTGAGTGGAATCAAATTTGAAAATACGTATTATAAAATTGGCTTTATGCGACGATACATTAAACTGTGCGCGCTATCTCCTACAACTATATTAAACTAGCTGTTCCGGCGAACTTCGTTGCACCCGTTCAGTTTATATGGGGAAAATAAAGTATTGTTTTTCCCTTCTTCCCTGCAACTTTCCCGGGTTTTCTCTTCATAACAACCTTCTTCTGACAATAACTAATGCAACAAAAAAAGAATTAGCCAAATCGTTTGAGCCTTTCGAGAGTTATGCGCTTACCAACACATTTAGCAATTCATTTTTATATTATAGATTATTGAAAAAGTTTTTGGTGTAATAGGTGTATACGTATATGCACAAAAGTGTCTAAATCCGATCTAAGATGTACTTCTATTAACAAAAGATAAATGTTTGCTAAGCTCAGCAGGCGTATTCTGCTAAATATTTTTTCTGTGTTGTCTGCAAACATTTGATACGAATTTAATCATAAATAATTACATGCACTCAAATATCGTAAAACAAAATAATATGGTGTGGATATCTAAAATAATTTGTACGTATTAGTTTTCTATGCAGATCTAATCATTTTTGTGTAGTGTTATTTTCCTTTTGAAGAACAATGTTGAGTTATAAAAGATGCAAATTAAAGAGAGGGTATCCCAAGACGCCAATTTTCTTGGTAATATTTTATTCATTGTCTGACTGGCTAGTAATAATGACTGAAGCGATGGAGGGATAAGTTTCGTCTTGAATATTTTATGCGACATATTAAATTTTTGTACGTTGAAGCATACCGTATATTTACAGCTGGACGAGTTAACTTCTTATACGCTTAATATTAAAATCGATTTTTGCTTGGTCGTGATAACCAGTTGCTTTAAATTTATCTTTCAAATTGGTTATGGCTTGTTTGTAACTTTTAAAATTACTTTAATCTATATACTCGTAGAATTAGAAAGAAATAAATTTGTTTTGTATATTTTCTACTCGTCATTTAATTAACGTATTTAAGTTTATATTATAAGTGATAAAATTTTAGAAGAGTGAATTATGTAGTACGTTAAGGATTAAAAAAATAGGTGTAGTTATTGAGTGGGCGAAGAACACATTTTCAGCATTTTTATACTTTTTGTCTCTCTGTGTCCCGATCGTGATTTACGCCAAATCTACACAATAAATTTAGAAATTAGATACTTTATGTTCCGACGAAGGTTTCGTTGTTTAGTATGTTTAAATGAAAAAACTTACGACATTTAAAGACTACAGGAGCGTCTGGATTACCTTCCGGAAGCAACAACCCGCTCACCGCCACAAAATACATACTACCATACGATTAACGTTCATAAAAAGGCCTCGAATAACTCACAAAGATGTGTCGGTTATAAACCTAAAAGAAAGTCTAAGAAAATCAAACAGGAAAATTATAATGGAAGATTACTAGTAAGAAGGTAAGACACCAACAAACAAGTACATACTTATTTTTCTTTATAAACGAAACAATAATTCTAAAAAGAGCTTAATCGGATCGACGGATTACCTCAAGGAAATTCATCAAACTAAACAAACAAAAGCCATGAAAAGAACGTTAAGGGGAAATCGGGGTCACTAGGCACATCATCTTTACTATCCCATCATCATCATTATCCCCCGTGTTGATCCGGGCTCCTTTGCAGAATAGACCATCTGCCTTCCTGCCAGGCAGCTGGTAAAAGGCGAGCATAGGCTTACCGTCACTAACATCGGGACATTTGACTAGGTGATAGAGTTTCGCAGCGACTTGCCTGTATTGGTACCACCGCCTTACCTATTCCTGCCGCCATAACGTCATGACGTGTTCCGGTTCGGAGGGTAAGGTAGCCGGTAAACTTACTTTTGCTCGAGGCCTAACATCCTGGTCTCAGGTTGGCAGCGCACCATTACCACCTTTGGTGTCTCTAGGCGGCGTGAATTTCTTACCATCAGGAAATCCGTCTGCTTGTTTGCCTTCCATTATCATAAAAAAAAATCGTCATTAACTTGGCGGCTGGAACAAGTACTTGTTCAAAGACTACTACCAGTATAAGTATGGTGTGGCCCCCTGACCGTGGTTTCGGTCGTCGGCCGAAAAGACGACCATTAAATTAGGTGTGAGCGCATGAAAAAACTGCCTTGCAATGGATGCATTATTTCTCCTCACCCCTTGCCTTCACGTGCTGCCACGTGCGATCGAGCCCTCCCGGGTAAGACGTTCGTGATTGTGACGAGTGGAGACATCAGAAACGTGATAATAAAATGACGATGAAACGTTTAATGGATACCTTGACGCTTTCGACTTGAAGATCACGACTGGGTGACGGCATTCCTGGCGGAAAGTGGGAACTTGAGAATGAGACAAAGAGCAATGCTTTGCAGCCTGGAGTTTCCGTGGGATAGAGGTAAAAGTTAAAATGTAAATAGGGCTTTAATTCATTAAGGCGCCGTATTCAGCATAACTCATCTTTTCCTTTTTGTTATTTTTATTACAGAGCACATACTGCTCTGTAATAAAGTCCTACCAAAATAATATTATGAATGCGAAAGTTTGTCTGTCTATTACAATTGATGTCGATTCATTGATTTAAACCTGGAAAAATCGGGTTAGAGTTTGCTGTAGATAGTCGCGAAGTCGCAGGTTCAACTAGTTAATAACAAAACAGCGATAATTATTGTTAGCATGTCATGTTTTTATAAATATTGATTTTAACGTATTGTGTATAAGGTAAATAATATAACACGAGTATTGTTGAAATTTTTGTTCATTTATTATATACACAAAATCCGTTAAACGGATTTTTGCCTATTTTTTCATATAAAAGGTTACGTAATCGAGATGGTTCTTCACTAAAGATTATAAAGATCTGTCCAGACTTTTTATACTAATTATTTCACTTTTGAACATAAGTGAGACCTAACAGTTAAAATACTAATGAATGCTGGTACAACTAATCTGGTCTGATGATGCAGCTCCAAGATAGGAGACATAACCCTTTATTGAAGCCATCGAGTTTGGACTCCTTAGATAGGTCTTATGACGAGGGCTTAGTGAGAAAGATCTGATGAAAGAACTGAGAGGTGACTAATGGATTATAGTTAAAGAAATATGTTGTTATGTTTTTCGTTATAAATAATAAATAAATATCCCTGGACAAGTTACACAAATTGAATCTAACCCCAAAGTAAGCAAATTATATGCTTGTGTTATGGGTGTTAGTCAACGATACTAATACATAGAAATACTTAAATATATACCAGAATAAATTTAATAAACATCCAGACCCGGAAATGCAGACATCTAAATGTTCATCACACAAATGCCTGCCCCCGTCGGGAATCGAACCCGAGCCTCGCGGTTAGTCGGTGTAGTTAGGCGTGTACGCTAGCCACTCGACCAACGAGGCGGTCAAAAAGGCGGTTATGATACGGTATTACATATTATGTCGTAATCTTTCAGTTCATCTAAATTGCGTTATAAATTGAGGCTTTGATTGTGTATAATGTGTGTATTAGTCTGTCTGTGGCATCATAACTTTTCAATGGTTTTTGTTACAAAGCTTACGTAATCAGGATGGTTTTTATCTACATGACACAAAGGTTTAGTCTTTTTTAATTTTAGAAATACAATCGATATAAAAATTTACGCCTATACTTGCGTAGGTCTCAAGGACTAATTTAGTTGCTACAAAGCACTCTACTACCAGACGCCTTGTTAGTAATGACCTGTTTCGTTTTTGCTCGCCTTTTACGAGCTGTTAGGTAACGGATAGCAGATTCCACACAGAGTACCCGGACTAAAGCGGGTAAAAATTTTGATATCATAATAATTTGACTAGTGGTTTTCAAGTAATTTTTGTTAATGTATAAATTTTTGTTTATAAAAGTAACGTTAATGTAACGTTAACGTGAACATTCAAGAAAATTTATGCATAATTAGATATAATTTCTGACAAAAATTAGGTAATGGAATGTTTATAACATTTATGTGGGACCATCCGGGAATCATTAGATGTATCTTTTGAAAAAGTGTTTGTTAAATAACGTCGTGGTAATACCTAAAATAACTGGAGTCTGTTTTCGCAGTTTACTACGCTTAAATTATCACTGTATAAAACAAAATTATTAATGTAGTAATGTAGTTTACGGTAGACAGGGCTAAATTTATTATCATTTTAAAATTATTTGTAAGCTATAACTCAAATTATAATAAGAATAAAACTATTTGTTCGTATGAATATTAAAACATTGTGTATATAATTAGTTATTTTATACTTATAAAAATATTAAATTATTTGCACACCACAATGTGGTAGAATATGTCGGAAAGCTTAAATAATTTTATAACAACTTCAACACACATTTTTTGATTCATTTTTTATAATAGATAAAATGATTTAAGCGGAAGGTATATGTATATTTTATGCCCGTGCGAAGCCGAGGCGGGCCGCTAGTACTTAATAATATCGTTGTGTCATACCCATAACACAAGCGCAAGATTTGCTCACTTTGAGGTTAGCTCAAGTTGTACAATTTTCCCAGGGATATTTGTTTATTTTAAACTATACTTATAATATAGCCGAGCTATATGACAGCAAAAAAAGAATGAGCAACGCCGTGTTGGTCCGGGCTCCTTTGTAGAATAGACCATCTGCCTTCCTGTGCCAGGCAGCTCGTAAAAGGCGAACGAAGGCTTACTGTCACTAACACCGTGACACCTGACTAGGTGGTAGAGTTTCGCAGCGACTCACCCGGATTAGTACCACCGCCTTACCTATTCCTGCCGCCATAACGTCATGACGTGTTCAGGTTGGCAACGCACCATTACCACCTTTGGTGTCTCTAGGCGGCGGAAATTTCTTACCATCAGGAAATCCGTCTGCTTGTTGCCTTCCAATATCATAAAAAAAAAGAACTGTTGTGGCTATATTCCACATATTCTATGTCAATCCCAACGATTGATTGATAAAAGAGTTAGTGTTAAAGTGAGAAATGTCATGCTCAGTTTGATCGGTCAAGTGGAAAGAATGGACGATGAAAGATTGACACAACAGATATACAATGCGAGCGTGGATAGATGTAGGTACCTGGGACCTAGGTTAACATTCCACGACCAACTTGTCCAGGTATTATCCAACGGGCGGTGTCAAGAGTCTACGAAACTGGCGTGTCTGTATGACAGAAAATGCTGCATGAACAAGAGCGACGGAAGCTAGACAAGTCTGGGGAAGCGTGCCATATGGCACTTGATACTCTTCTCTTAACTGGCAAGGTGAAGATGTTATGTACTATACGTATGTACGTATATGTGTGAATGTGATTTACATAATGTAGTGCTTATATAAAATTATTTATTTGGGTCCATGTTTAAATTATAGTATCCAAACTAAAAATTGAAATTAATTCCGTTTTCTATTAGGTTTGTTGATTTCTAGTTGTTGCCTGCAATTTCGTGCCAGCTTTGAAGTGACTTTTCTTGGTTAGTTATGGGTACTTAAGATTTTTCCACAGGAAAATGTAGCCCAAATGTTGACCTGGGCTATAAGTTACTACTCGTACTATACAAAGGACATGGCCCACTTTCCATACAAACTTTGCCTTAGAAATTACAAATACCGTGTAATGCTAGTATATTTCAATATTTTCTTTAAAATTAAATCTGTATAACGGACATTTTTTTAAAATTATATTGACAAAAATATAAGTAAGATTTGAAATTATATTTGTATGAATCATAAATTATATATCATTTTGTTTTTCCCCGTGTTGGTCTGGGCACTTTTGTATAATCACCATCTGCCTTCCTGCCAGGCAGCTCGTAGAAGGCTTACCGTTACTAACACCGTGACATCTGGCTAGATAGTAAAGTTTCGCAGCGATTCTTCCGGATCGGTAAAACCGTCTCACCCGTTCGTAACGTCAGTGCTTGCCGTTGACGTGTTCCGGATCGGAAGATATGGTAGCCGGTCATTTTACTTTTGCTCGAGGCTTAATCTCCCGGCCCGGAGGTTGGCAACGTATCATTACATGTTATAACACCTTTGGTGTCTCTAGGCGGCGGGCATTTCTTAACGTCAGAAAATCCGTCTGCATGTTTGCTTTTCCATTTAAAAAAAAATTGTCACTAAAACTGTTCAAGGGATGTAATAACGTTTCAAAGTATTCTCTACCGGTTAATCGGTAAATTTCTCTAATAATAAATATACCTTTATACGAACGGGATTGGAAAAATAATCAAAAGCAAAAACGAGAATTTCTAAAGATTTTGTTCTCGAATCAATATTTTTTTTTCCAATTATTCAGACAATGCACTTACTCTGTGTTACAGCTTTCTTGCATGTAAGATATTGTAATAGTTTTAAAAACTTCTGGTTTTAATAATCTATATAATATATATGCCACTTTTCGTTGTAATTTTACAACTCAGGAACTGGCTCAGCTATAAAAACCAAATGTTTAGGCTACCTATACATACATACGTACATATATATTCTTATTTATGGTTTAGGCTTTGTTCAGAATTTGTACTTAGATGGTTTATGTGAAGTTTGCATAAAATTCAATAAAATGATCCGCCATTTTGTTTATGGTTTTTTTTCAGTCAAATTGAAACTTTTTTCAGATGGGATTGTGCCGTCATATCCAAACTTTTTTCAGTTGTTTTTTCTTTTTTTGTTTTGTGTTATTTCATTAATGCGGCCATTTACGTAGTAAAGCACGTACCGGGCCGCTAGAATAGTATATTTTGTAGGCCTTTCTCTGTGATCAGTCGTTATCTAAGCCGAATACCTTAACTTTTTGCTTTTGCAGTTCTTGAAAACAAATTCATCGATTCAAGACAGATGAAAAAGTTTTTGTATAATTCGTAGCGTCAAAGATTGTTAAAATAGAAGAAAAATGATAATACTGTTCTTTTAAATATATTTAAATAAGTAAAAGTAAGCTAAAGTAAATCTTCATGCCCGTATCCCCGAAGAGGTAGGCAGAGGCACAACCAAGGCACCTACGAAAAAAAATTGAAAATACTCATTTTCATTTTTTTGTTGCCCGACCCAAGGATCGAACCCAGGACCTCAAGAAGTCAAGTTTGACGCCGGACCACTAGATCTAAGAGGCGATTAAATTTGTAAATGTCCTTTAAGTATGATATTGACACATTTTATAAAAAAAAATTCAATAATTGTAAAAGGTAAATGCTTGCTGGACTCAGATATCTGCTTAGCTGAGAAGCCGTTAGATTAGTAGCATATTAATTAAAATTTGAATAGCCCTTATTTTAGGTATCCTGTATACGATTTTTAGAAATCGTGGTTTTTATAAAACACTAGCGGCCTGGTACGTGTTTCGCTACGTAATATCACTGCGTAATTGAAACAACATACAAAACAAAAAAAGAAAAAAAAACAACTGTTTCAATACAACACCAGAATCCCCATGTTAAAAAAAAATCAATTTGACAGAAAAATACCCATTAGGCAAAATGTGATAAATGAAGAATCGCTCTACCGATTTTATGCAAACTTCACATAAACTATATATCTTATAAATAGTCCGAACAAAGCCTAAATATTTGGTTCGGATAAGTGAGCCCCTTCTTGAGTGATAATATTACAACGAAAAGTGGCATTGATTTTTATATATATAGATGTCATGTATTTATTACTTTAATTTAATTTGATTTATGTTTTATTACATGTATTAATGTAAACAAGAGATGCCAATTTAAATATGGCTGTCTTGGACACTTATAAACCTTAAAATTATTGTTTTAAGATACACTCTTTTTGTAAGCGTATTAATATAAAAATCTTGGCTGTATGTGTATTAGTAAAAAAACATTATCATTTGTTTCAAACGAATACTGAAGTATTTCGAATCACACATCTCAGAAATAGTCAGAAACTGAATGTGTCTAATCTAAAACTTAGTATTTATACATATAATGTATCTTGCTTATTCGTATAGTACATAACCAAATTCTTTAAAATCTGAAATCACTTCCATTAAAAATATTATGAAAGTAGTAACTTGATTTGCTGTAAAAGAAAATGTGTTATAGCGTAAAAGATTGTTTTACAGACAAGCTGAAATAAATAAAATATCTTTGATAATTATAAACTTTATTTCATTGAAGAAGGTTTGGAAACGGTGGTGTTAAAACGCAGCTAGTTTATAGTCCTGGTTGTCGGGGAGTTTGTTTTGCCGTTTTTTTTACTGACTGGTTAAGGTTGGAAATTAAATTTGCATACCACGATATGTGAGAAATATGTTGGTATGCTTAAGTATCTTTGGAACAGGCTTTTACCTCGCATATTCTGCAAATAAGCAAATTTCACTTCAATCAATTTCATAAAACTCAGAAATATGTGTAGTTTATTGGATAACATGTAGTGTGGAGTATGTTGTTTAGCTTTCCTGGTGTTAGTCTCCTGTGAATGACAGACCATCTCTCTTCCTGACACGTATCTCATAAGAGGCGAGAAAAGATAAGGTGGAAAATCACTGATGTTTTAGTGCCTTGCAACGCCTTACCTATTCCTGTCACATAATGACAACGTCTAGACCGTACCGTAAAAATCACAAGCATCTAGTTAAAACAATACAGGTTTGATAATACTACCGAGGAGGTCACCGATATAAAAGAAAGAAAGAAGAAAGACAACAACAAAAAACAAGAAAGACAAAAGACAACTTTCTTTCTTTCTTTCACCGGTATGTAAATGAATAGCAATAATTTTGCGTAATTGTTAGTCAAATTATAGTAATCATTGTTAAAATGAGTACAACAAAATGTCGCTCCCTCATTTTAATGAAATTTCAAAATAGCCATGGATACAGAAACTTTGTTAACGTAATCAAAACGTTCGAGTTGTTTTGGATAAAATTGTTTCAAACAAAGTTCGTACTGCTCCGCGCAATACGCAATATAAACTCGATAACTGCTGTAATTTTTAACGAAATATTAGAATAACAAAAAGTTTATAAAACGTCTAACAATAAAATTTAATGTTCAGATAAATAATTAGACCATTAGGAAACAACGTCCAAATCACTGTACGTAGTTACGAACTGTTTAGTGTTTCAAGGTATTAAACTTTCGGGTCTGGCTCAAAATCTAAAACATTCCTTTTT
>NJDD01000670.1:61070-74275 GCA_002245505.1 Calephelis nemesis | reverse complement strand
TCAACAACGACTTCTTATTAAAAAATTAATTAAAAAAACATTTTCCAGGATACCAAATTGTGAATCAAAACCATTCTCGAATTCCCTTGAACACGCACAAAAACTTTCATCAACATCGGTCCAGCCGTCTAGAAGGAGTTCAGTGACATACACACTCACAGAAGATATATAGTAAGATAAAACAACGTCGGGTTTGTTACAACACTTTTAACTCGAGATCTGCTGGACCAATTTTCATGTTTTTGATTCGTTGGATTTGTCTCCGCCCCGAATTAATTAATATTAAATAATTAATATTTTCCGTATAAAATTAAACGACGCAGAGGGTTGGTATCCCATCTACTTTCTAGTTGTAACAGACATCTCATTGTTACTTTCAGTTAGCCTACATACAACACTTTCCTCCTCCTCTTTTTCCAGGGTTAAAATAAGAAAAACGTCTCTGATTCCTAGTACCTACAACTTTTAATATCTTTACATGTTTTGTATGAAGCGTAAGTGACGCAGGTGTGTGTTACCTGTATGAGTAAATTTATCACCAATGATATCAAAAGCAATCGATGATTATTCAAAAATAGCCATAGCACATCCACTTGGCACTAATTGTAATATTATATTTTAAAGCACAATTGAGTAACGTTACTTCTATCATCCACATAATAATTATGCATTTTGAAATTACTTTACTAACAAATAAATCAAACGTATCTCAAAGTCAAGATTTGCAGATATGATATATCAGAAAAGCTATACGACATAGTGAAATATTATATAAACATTTGAAATTCTCCGAGGAGACATGAATAATTCTGGATACAGCTAAACTTTTCTTACCACCCGTCCCCATTTGTGAATACACCCTCAAACATTTCGGAAGCCCTATTCAATAAACTTTAATTTGATGAAGTAGGGTGTGGCATATCGCCGGAGGGTTTTTAGTAAGTTGTTTACGGCGGAAGTGCCGTGACGCATGCAACGGTCCATGATTAAGTTACTGTTAAATTAAGCTCGCTATTGATAGCGTGCATTTGAATGTTGATGGCTTTTGATGTTTTTGAATTGATTTGCAGAAGTTTATGAGCCTTTTAAATCATTTTTTTGTATCTTAACATTTACTGTAAAAATACATGGAACAACAAAGTGACTTAAAGATTTATGTCTGTTAATGAACAACCGTAACCATTGAATGGATTTCATTAAAGTTTTCCCTTTTAGGGTTCCATAGCAATACGGCAGAAAATGGATCCCTCATAGGGTCAACGTGTTCCTACGTCTGTATGTCAAAGTCGCATTATTTCCAAACTAGTATAAATGCAGAGTTAAAATTTGGTGTGTAGATGTATTCTGTTGTTAAAGACTCAGAAAATGAAACATGTTTATGATCTAAAACATATATTCAACTCACATTATCACAACTGAACATTTTAGGCTTACCTTAGCACACTTAAATAAGACACTGTCCTACACATTACACAAATGTTAGGCCCTTAGTCCTAAGGCCCCAATCTGTAAGACCCTTCTTGCTGCAAGATGTCGGTAGACTATTAGTGTTCTTTGTTCACGATCCAACACGTAATGGTCGCCTCCGATATGGATCACTTATATTTATAGGTATCAACTCATAATGACAGCGGTGTTGCCATTATGAGAATTCGTGTTTCTAACAGTCGGCCTTTCCTGACATATTTCCTGTCCCAGGAAAATAGTTACTACTTGCAATAAATTAAATAATTGACATTTAATGTCATTAGAAACAATTTCGACTAATTTAATTGATACATATTTTAAAAAAATTCAGATTTTCATTATTATACATTAGATTTAAAGGATAACTCAAGATTTAAACAGTTTCTACAAAATCATTTGTAAAAAGTCGCTTTTCAGTACATAACGAGATTTATTATTCTGAATATAACTTTATCCAAGATTTAACAGAAACAAAATTATATTACTAACTGCAGCGTCAAAGTAGAAATAAAGCCCTTCCAAATAGTATGTACAATAGATATTTCTGAAAGCAGAACAGTTACAGGTACTTACTTACTAATTACATTTTTGCATCATAACCGTAATCCTGTTCACAATACAATATAAAATAACCAATAAAAGAAGTATATTTTAATTTCTTTTTGTGTATTCAACAGATCGAGTTATTGGTTTTACACATTATATATACAACCTAACAGACTACATCACAGTAAGTTTTACTGTGTATTTATGAGGTAGATTTAATTAAACAACTAAAGTTAAAAGTACTTTAAAAGTTAACTTTATGCTTTAACTCATCAATTTTGAATTTAGTAGACATAAATAGAACTACTAGTTTGCAGCAGTTTCTTAAAACATACCTACCACCTTGACAAAAGACATAACATTAAGCGTTTGCACATAGCGAGGAACTTCATTATGCACTCTGATAAAGCATATTTACTAAAGAGCTCATCTTTACAGTCTATAAATATTACATTTATATATGAATGAAACTATGCAATGTAAGAACCCCTCACAATATTTATGTATTTAGATCGTTCTTCGATACCTTATTTTTAGATTTAAAGTAGATGTTCATTAACGTTGTAATAATGTTTTACATTTACAATGAATATTTCTTGATATCATCACACACTAAATGAACATTAGTCATCTCATTTTCTTTTAAGTTTGAACACTCGTGACTGCAGTTTATCCTACAAATATTTATTTAATTATAATGTAATCCATGAGACCTAAATTGAGGTTCAATATAAAAAGTATAGATGAGGATTCAACTACTAAAAACAAAACAAAATTTCAATAGTATCTTAGCGATTTCCAAATAATTATACATTTTGAATACAACAATTATGTTACATCTACAATGATCCCTCAAGAAAACGTAAAATACATAAAACCTGTTAACCAAACATGAAAATATTCTAACAATTTTTCTTTCTTTACTTTGTACATACTACATACATAAGATGTGCAAAATTACCGATGCAATTTACAGAGCCAATAAAAGTTTTCCATTTTAGGAACTTGCATGCTATATTGCATTTAACAACATTTCAGCACACAGCTATCTATGTAAGAATAGTATTCCTTTTAAAATAAACTGAAACACATTTTTCTCGAAAACCTAATCATCTGATTTTTAACAGCAACTTACACCCAATTATAACGTAAAATGCATGGTCAGTATTGAAAAATGTAGACATTGCCTTCTGATTTCACAACAACTACCAGGATGGCAAATTTATAAATCTCAGTTGTCACAACAGTGGCCACAACTAATATTATATGTTTACCAACACATTTTGTTGTTGTTAAAACTTAATGCGAAACAGTCAGTGGTACCTGCTGGTAGGTATGTGAAATAAACTTAGCAAATGCATGGTTAGTGCAGTTCAAACCCTTTGTTTCATTTGCCTTTATTTGCCGTTATACCTGCACTTTGTGACATTTGGGGAATTAAGGCTGCCACGTATATAAACTTTATCTATCTAAACTGGAATACTATAATAACAACCGTGGAATTTATGATAGTGAGATAACTATATAGAACTGTTTTTCCTTCAATAATCATCATCACCATCAACAACCGGAAGACGTCCACTGGGTGGGAGGTCGTCCAACACTACATCCTCCGGTGCGGGGCCGCCACTCGAGAACATTTCTTCCCTAGTAGTTGTCGGTTCTGTGAGCGATGTGGCCTGCCCATTGCCACTTCAGCTTGCTGATATTCTGGACTATGTCGGTTACTATCGTTCTCTTGCGGATCACCGAATTATGGATCATATCTCGCAGAGAAACACCGAGCATAGCTCTCCCCCTAGCACGCTGAGCGACTCTGAGCTTATTTAAGAGGCCACATTTAGCGGCCAAGTCTCAGTTTCGTATGTCAACATCGGTAACACACACTGGTCGAAGACTTTCGACTTTAGGCTCTGCGCTAATGTGGACAAGAAGATACCCCTTAAATCCCCGAGCGCTGGCCACCCGAGTCGGATTCTTCGGTCGATCTCTTTCTTGAAGTTGGATCTACCTAACTGAATAGTTTGACCTAGGTATACATACTGATCGACAACTTCAAGAATTGAGTTCCCAACGTGAACTGGTATAGGTGCTACATGAACGTTGAACATGACTATCGTCTTGTCCAAGTTCATCCTAAGACCCACCTGTTGCGAAACTCTATCGAGGTCATCGAGCATCTTGCTAAAGTCTTCCAGTGCATATTTCCTTCAATATTCAATACTTAATAATCACAAGTCATGTGTCTATAGTTGTTGACATCACAACTTCTGTTCCCCTTTGATATGATTTTTTTTTAATTATGAAAATTCTCAACAAAAATTCACAAATGACCTGATTCAGATTCAGAATAAGTGCTAGAAGACGAACTTGAACAAATTCTGGAAACCTCCTGCATCAAAACAATTATTCCTATTGTTTTTTTTAACTACTCTTATTATCTATTAGTTTTTCATAACGCTCCATGTCAATTTGAAGATAACCACACTTGAAATGATTTTTAAAATAGCTCTTTGACTTTCATCCAATACACCTTATTTAATACTTGATGTTAATAAACATGTTACACTTTAGCCAACCGGTACCACACTAAGGAGCTTTATTAAGGCTCCACAGTTAAAAGTAAATAAACCTATTTAATTTTAACGTTTAGTATTTGGTTGTTATTTGCCGATTCTGACTGACACCGTATGCAGACGCTCTTTATCACCGTCTATACTTAAAGTTAAATCAAGTTTTGATTTATCTTATATTAGCTTCCAATTGCGGCTTCACACGATCGTTAAAACTTTTTTTTTGAAATCGCAGCCGTTTACAGTAAAATTCTGTGAAATTTCATCTAAATCCGATCAGTAGATTTTAACATTGACATTGATTAGGTAACATCTATCACAGACCCGTCATCACTCCGACACTAGTTTAAACACGATGTTATTTTAAATGTAGACCGCTACTTCAGCTTCAAACTTCTGGGATTTTAAGGTACTTTCTAAAAAAAAAACTTTATACGCAAAGCTGATTTAGTTTTAGTTAGCATAACTATATGCATAACTTCCGGTCACATCCTATCAGTGACAAGACATTTCAACTGCTTGTGTCCAGTATATAAACAGACTCTACTAGTAAAACTGTTACTAGCCTGGCTAAGACGTGTACACTATAATTTTTTGTGTCAGAGTAGATTTCTGGACTCAGATTCATCAAAAGGGAGCATTTCCCGTCTGGCATAATGTGTGGTTCCACGTCTGTAACACTAATCTTTTAATATTTTTTTAATGTCAAATGGTCTATAGTGATAAGGCATAAATTTTATCATAGTCCAACATTTTACATTGCAACGAGATCTTTCTCAACTTATTGAGAATAATAATAAACATCCCTGGACAAGTTTTGTGATCTAACTACAAAGTGAGCAAATTGTATGCTTGTATCACGGTATTAGTTAACGATTCCAACACAGAGATATTTATATACACATCAGAAAAAATATCAACAAACTCCCAGACCTGGAATTGCAGGCATCTAAAAGTTAATTTCGCTTAAGCCTGCCCCCGTTCGGGAATCGAACCTAGAATCTCGCGATTTTTAGGAGTGTACGCTAGCCCCTAGAGTTACGAGGTGGTCAAATTATTCAGTAACCAGCTGCCCGCCGTCGCTTTGCTTCGATTATTAATGCAGTAAGCGCGCATGTCTTTGCTACGGTACAACGATAATTAATTTTGCGCCCGGAGATTTTAACTTTTTGATAACTCATTAGTTTTTTTTTCTGATAGTGTAAAAGGAAATTTTGATCTAAATTACACGCTTAACGTATCTAACAGATTTATTTGATTAAGGGTTAATACTGTATTGTTAAAAATATGTTCAAAAGTAACCCTTCATTTTACTGTTTTAAGTAAACGCAAAAAAACGGTTACTGTGGGTTTTTCTTTAAAGATAGACATATACCACCGCTTACTTTTTTTAAAATCTATCGAAGAGGAAAAATCCCACCATATATTGTTTTTTTAAAACTCAAAAGGTTTTGGCAGCGTTTCCGAGGAAAGCTCCCGATCGGCTTATTTTTTTGCCGACCTATTGAACTAATATCGTTGCGATATCGTTGGTTTGTTAAACTTACTATACATTAAAACCTTCCTCAAGAATTGGTCTATCTATTGTTGAAAACCGAATAAAAATACGTTCAGTACTTTTCAAGTAGATCGCGAACAGAGAGACGCGGCGGGGGACTTGGTTTTATAATATGTTTTGATAAGAAAATAAATTAAAAACGAACAAAGATCTATATATTAAACCAAATTACCTAATGCAATAAAAGCGATGCTAATACACATCATCACGTCGAATAAATAGACACAATAAAAAATATTTTAGACGGACAATAGACAACAGCCAGACAGAGATTTTCTAACTTGTGTATCTTAGCCCTGCTAAACTTGTTTCACCACAAACATTATTTGTTCGTGTTTGTGACTAGTCATAATATTATACTAGGACCGTTACTGCCTGCAAGCCTGATTGTGTGTCAAGTTCCGACAACGTGACTTATAGTATGTTGGACAACATCTCATTACCACAGGGCACCTGTTTGTCGACTTGTAAATCAGTCGTGAGAACTTAACTCATTCAAACTTGACTAAAGTAATTCGCTACCTTTGTCCTACTCCATGTATGCAAGTGATCAGTCACATTTGAGTTACCTACAGCGGTTGAGGAATCTCTGCTTGTGGCCGGTGGCTTCTTTTTTAAAATTAAATCTTGACGTCTGAATAAATGTATTGAATAAAGATTAAGAGCGTCAATAGAACACGCTATCGGTGAAACGCAACTATTTACTTTGATCATGTTTCTACCGACAACGCATAAATATACACAATTTACTATTACACTTTTTACTATAGCTGTGCATTGTTTCTAAGTTAATCTGTAAATTACAAATATCAGTCGGTACAAAGATTTCGATATTCTCAAACATTCTTAATCTTGTATGCGTTGGACTTAAAGCTTTAATTCTATACATACGATTAATCTTTACGTAATTGCTCACTTTTCTTACAAGTCTGCCAACCACTACGTTAGATGTATCCGTTGCTTCTGGCCAATCAGTGACTACCCACCTTGTGCGTGTTCGATCCATTTGTGTTTGACACAACACGTCTGTTGTTTGTTGCGTCAGTGATTAGACGTACCTGAGCCGTAAACATTCACGTTCGATTGACCCGCCGCGTTTGCGCGACCCGTTATATTAAATTCGCTTCTAGGCGACTAAATCCCTCGCGTCTGTGCGACCCCTCAACTTGACGTGACCGCTAAGTGCCTTGCCGCGACTGCGCGACCCGTTATGTCAAATGTATTTGTTGCTTGCAGATGAATGAACCCCTCGCGTCTTAGCGACCCCTCACTTGAGCAAGATGCATGTCGTGTTTTGGCTTACCCTTCAATTTAGAGTGTCCGTTATATCCAAAAGATACTGTTGTCTAAGAACACTGTACGATTCCGTCACCGTCTATGTCGAGAACTGCTAACGCACAACCGTCGAATATTTGAATCCTCTGGCATCGCTGTTACTGCACCGTCTAAGATAGATTCGTTTTCCGAGCCATCTATAAGCATCATATATTTATACTGGATCCATTCCTCTGAAACTGAAAAATAATCACAAAAGCATGTGTCCACAAGAACTTTTCTTGATAGGCGTTCAGTGAAAGTATATACATCGTATGCTGCATTTGTTCCTTGTTACGTAAAACGTACGTTATTATCATATTTTATTGTGTCTATATCTTCTTATATATAAAATTCTCGTGTCAATGTTCGTTTCCGTACTGCTCCGAAACGGCTTGACTGATTATGATAAATTTCGTGAGCATATTTAGTAGGTCTGAGAATCGGCCAACATCTATTTTTTATATCCCTAAGTGACAAGGATGACTCGCCCAAATTTTGTTTTACTAAAATCACATTTAAAAAGTAGCAGAACAACGTCTGCTGGGTCAGCTAGTTGTGATATATAAAGAGGTTCGATGGTCAAGCAAAAACTCTCAATTACAGACTTTACCTCAGCCTCGTCTATTGCAATGGGAATATAGTTTAATGTAAAAAAACGTTTATATTAGTCAAGAAAATAATATCTCAATCGGTGGAGGTGAGCTGTATTGGTGCAGCAAGATTGTTTTTATTCCTTATACTAGCAGAGTATACATCCCTTTTTTTGTTCTTGCCGTGCTTGCTTGCATGATATTGAAATATTCTGAACAGGGTAATATGCAATTGACGTTTACAAATCTCATTTGCTAGAACTTAGAAATCGATAAAAAAAACTACCATAATCAGTCGATGAAAATTGCTGCTTAATATCTGAGCAGAGTTTTAACATTTTTGTATTTGCCTTAGTGGATTCATACTTTTAAATTCTCTTATTTTTTTGCTAAAAATATATATCTTTCTATCAAAAACACAGTTTAAATTATTCCTGCCGTTCATATTTATCCGTTTTTAATTTTTTTTTCGAAGTACCTACACGATTGCATTTTAACACTGTTTAAAATTCGAGGTACATGAAAATTAGTTTCAATCGTTTTTGAAAAACAAAAATTGGAACTCCTCTGTGATTTTATATATTTCACTTTCTTTAGTTAGGTTAAACATTACACTTTCATATCGAAAACACAGTTAAATTAATCTAGTTATTCATTATTATCCGTTTTTGCCATTTTTCAAAAGTAGGTACTTGATGATTTCATATTTTTGTATATTTTTTTGCAATTTCGCGTATGCTGTTCTAATGCCAGTAGTCAAAGTGATTATGTAACGGACAACCATGATGCTCTAACGAACTGTTATACTATTCAGTACTCTGTACAGAGTATGTAAATTAAACTTTTAGTATACTCTCAGTATTTATTACAATAAAAAACGAAAATACGTTTATTAACGTCACATGTTAATGGAGCATACAAACCACGCAATTGAGTATTGACATTATCAGCTATTTCTGATCCCGATATGCGACTTATAATTGTTGTTGCTTACAACTTTCTATTTAGAAAAATGATTGCACACAATCGCAACATTGCTAATCGCCGTTAACTTTCAACTAAATCGTTAGCAAATGTATAAATTTAAAATTCGTTAATTGTTCAAATTATTCTTTCTTTCTTTCTTTAATTCTTTATTGTACACAAAAAGTAAAAAAAACAATCAAATAAGTAAAATTATACAAAAGGCGAGCTTATCTCTAAAAGAGATTTCTTCCAGCAAACCCAAAATAGAGAGAATGCATAAAAGAAATGTAGAACATACAGTGCACAATATAAAACTTACTTTACAAAAAAAAACACAAACTAAATTACTAATTATGACTAAAGTGCCAACATGCTAATTAATTACACACCAAAACGTTTCATTACTGCCTTCTTAAAAACATTTAATGATTGAATACTCCGAATTTCATAAGGCAATGAATTCCATAGTTTCACAGCATTAAAAGTAAAAGAATGGTTATACAATTTAGTGGAACTACAAGGCAATTTCAAAATTCCACGCAGGTGTGGACGACAATCAGAATCAAAAGGGTGTAAAAATGTAAAACGCTCGTACAGATATTCAGGAGAAGCAGCATTAAATAAAATTTTGTAAAGGAAACAGAGACAATGAAGGTTTCTACGATCACGAATGGGAAGCCACTTAAGCCGCTCTCTGAACATGGAGATATGATCAAATTTCTTCAGGCCGAAAATGAAGCGTATCCCTACATTTTGCAGTCGCTCAAGTTTATTATTGTAAATTTTACTTGTCTAGTTTTTTGAAACTATTATTTCAATGAAAAGATAGTGTACTAGACTAATAATTGTAATACATTTTAAATAAAACTTAGTCTTTTATATTTGAAATAACGTACCATGATTACAATTCCTTTAAAAACGAAAAATAACCTTTACGTGGACGTAAGGTCTTTAAACCGAGGTAGATTTTTAGCCCGGCTATGTCCCACTTTCTTAACTGTTAAAGACTCAGAAAATGAAACATATTTATGATCTAAAACATATATTCAACTCACATTATCACAACTGAACATTTTAGGCTTACCTTAGCACACTTAAATAAGACACTGTCCTACACATTACACAAATGTTAGGCCCTTAGTCCTAAGGCCCCAATCTGTAAGACCCTTCTTGCTGCACGATGTCGGTAGACTATTAGTGTTCTTTGTTCACGATCCAACACGTAATGGCCGCCTCCGATATGGATCACTTATATTTATAGGTGTCAACTCATAATGACAGCGGTGTTGCCATTATGAGAATTCGTGTTTCTAACACTGTGGACCTTTTATGACTTTATGAAGAAAAAATAAATAAAGGGATGGTGTTGTCATACAACAGAATTGAAACATTTTTATTTTTGACAAACACGTATAAGTTATTGAAAATCCACCAGAAAACAACGTTTTCCTAAAATTGCATGACCGAAGAAAATTCAAAAAAGGTAAGAAATGTATTTAAAAGTTAGAGGTTCTTTGTAACAAGAGCTGCTGTATACACAGTAGTTTTGGAGACAAAGCATATAAAAAATAAATAACATTTCTCAAATCTGTTCTTGCGTAATGTGATGACAAAGAGAAGTAGAGATTATACGGATTGATAAATAAATGAATAAATACCATTAGACAAATTACACACATTGAATCTACCCCAAAATAAGAAATCTTGTATGATTATGTCATGGGTGTTAATCAACGAAAGTAATACATAGCAATACTTAAATAGATACTACAGACTCAAAAATGCAGACATTTGTGTTCGTCACACCAATGTCTCCTCCCATCGGGAATCGAACCCGGAGCTCATAGTTGGTCAATGGAGTTAGGCGTGTACCTACGCTAGCCTCGCTACCAACGAGACGGTCAAATAGAAAATATTTAAACAGTACATACGATATGGTATGGAGATATGGAATATATTGGTATGATCAAATATTTTGGTAACTACGTCTCAACACATATTTTGGCAAATAAATAATTGTTATTTAATTTCAAAACAACAAAAAAAAAACTAAAAAAGGATTAGCTCAAGAAAGCTCTCACAGAACAAACAGCAAACAATTTCAGTAGCTTATTCCTCCATTAATTTATAATCATTCAACCAAACTACAATAGAAATGGTTGAGTTCACGTGAATAACTTTAGAAGGGCTACAAGGAAACCCTTGTAATACAAGTGGAGGTAATGATCTGTGTAAACTTAAAGAAAAGGGAGAGAATGGTGTACTACGTAATTAGATCTCGTATTACACAGCTGCCCAATAAACGTACTATAATTCCGGGTTTTGTTCATAAACTTCAGAAATATATACGTATCTGTTGCATACATACATATATACGCTCGGTATATACAATTCGCGTTTACAATTTTTAAGATCGTAATATCTCAAAAATTGTGGGTAGCGGTCTTACTTTAAGGACTAATCCATTAAAAAATTCGTCTGCACGAAGAATTCAGTTCTAATTCTAATTCAGATTTATATTTCTATCCCACAATGTGATAGGTGGCAAGCCTAACGCCAACCGGGCACATATCCAATCCCGGGCAACGTTATTTTTATTAGAAATATGTTTTTTATTGCCCGACCCGGGGATCGAACTCGTCACGGGTTCTAGCTTCAAGTCAAGTCCGACGCCGGACCGTTAAATCACAGAGGCAACAGAGGCAAAAAGACAGAGGCGATTAATATATTTAGAGGCTAATTTCGTAAATTGTATTTTATAGGTTTTAGATATTTCAGTCACTTGTTTTTAAACTAAGTTGGGGAGAGGTCATCAGATTTTGCAACTATATATTTTTTTATCTTTTTTGAAAATTTATAGATTTTTTTTATAGACTTTAGAAAACAATTTATAATTTAAAGGCCTCATTATTATTTTTTAAATGCCTACCTTTAGATAACCTCATATCTAGATTTGATAAGTTTTTTGGTTTCAGTTGAAATCATGTGTGAATTTTCAATATTTTTTAAATTCTTCACATCTTCTTAAATTCTTAATTGAAAACGTGACGCGGTTCCCATAATACTTCTACCTATAAAATCTTAAATGTCTAATGCAAATAGTTTGGGGAATAAAGTGGCTGTGACGGACGGACGTACGTAAAAGTTCTGTTTTACGCGTTTGGATATGGAATGCTAAAAACAGAAACAATTAAAAGTATTTTTATTTAAAAGATTTACATTATTCATACAGCATTCTACAAGTTAATAAAAGAAGAAATTAGCATGTGGCCTGACTACTAAAATGCGGGTTCGCACATTCAGAACAGGTGACCTATGACCTCTCCCGGAGATTTGGAAGTCGGCCAGGGAGCGGCGTAAATTTTATCTCACACTTAAACGTTAGCGAAAACGGGTTAAAAGTTAAATATGGACAATGTAACACGTACTTAAGCGGGTTGAATTATTTATTTAGGTCAAAGGAAAGTTAGGAGACTTTCAGGTAGTTGTTGTCCTATGCGAGTGCTTTAAAAGCTTTTGTTCAGATGTTGTAATAAGTATGAATAGAAAAACCATTTTGTTTAAGTAATTAGTCACTTATCATAATGTAAGCTGTACTTAGTTAACATATTGAGGGTCTCTGCTCGTTTGATAGAAATATACTTTTTAATGCCAGTTAAATCATCTTTGGCAAATTAAGATCTGTAATTATAAGACGCTGTGATTTAGACTCAGAACACTTTATTCACGTAGATCATACATGATGTAGGTAATTGTACGCGACGACATTGTAAAAAAAAACCACGATCGGAATCGGATGGGATCGGCTTATTTTTTCTTAAAATGTTACATAGATTTACGTTATATTTGACATTTATATTACGATGTTTCCAACATTAGCATCTACAATACAAACTTCTACACATTGAGGTGGCAATTCCCAAGCATGTCTGTCTTCAAAAATCTACCCTTACAATTTATCCTGTCTTGCATAGCGTTATTGAAACCACACTTATCTTTTTGTTTCCAGACCCGGGAATCGAATTCAGGACCACATGAAGTGAAGTTGTCGCCTCTGTGGTCTAGCGGTCCGGGTGTTGGACTTGACTGCCTGAGGTCTCGGGTTCAGCCAACAAAAAGAAAATTGGATTTTTCCAATTTTCTAATAATAAAAAATGTTGGACGGGATTGGAAACGTGCCCGGTTGGC
>NJDD01000670.1:7496-60748 GCA_002245505.1 Calephelis nemesis | reverse complement strand
CCTTAAGAGGATCCAGTCCAATTACCAATACGTCTGTATATTAATTTAAAATCTTCATGTTTAAAAATGTAATTCATTGTATTTATTAGTGTAGTCAGTGTAGTTATTACAATCAGCTGTTGAAGAGCAATATACGAACGTTTAACAACTTGCTTGCTAAAAAACCACAACGTCTTTATGTTCTTTACATTTGATATTATGTTTCGTATTAAAAGAACTAAATAATGGAAAATTACTAAAACTAATCATACATCGGTATATGTATGTATACTTCAACTAGTGTTCAGTAAGACGTAAAACATTAATATTTTTACTGTTTAAAATTACATATCCAATCTCTTGCCGGGAAACCCCTGTATGCTTTGGAGTTGTCGGCAAACATTAGTAATTGACAATAGTAGTAATGCTGAGCACCAACTAAACTTCGACCGTCCTATTAATAATGTATAAAAAAAAGACAAGATATGTGGAATAATAATTGTCAGTCCAAATGTCGTAAATAATTTTGGGTAAAAACTGACTTGAAGTATACGGGCAGTTTTTATCTGTATCTAAATCTGTAATTACCACCATGATACCAACAAAGAGAACCTCCCCAAAGGCTTTTGTCGACGTTTTATCTTAATTGCTTTAAGAAACTCGATATCGTTCGGCGACAAGATGCTTTTTATTCGTCGACTCTGCTCCCTGATGGCAAACAATGTTGGAACTTTGAATTAGTTTGCCGTTTGATAAAGCTATTGATATTTTTTATAAATAGTACAATTATTAATTCTTACATTTCATTAATGTTTATTGAGTACATACGAACATACCCAGATGTAAAGTACGTATTTTTTAAAACAGGTAACGTAAGTAACATGGCGGTAAAATACGATTTGAGAACGTCGATGTGAAACATCGTTCCGGAATTCATACACTTATATTGTGGGTTTAAAATTCAACACTGAATCTGGATGTAGATCTTCCATGTTTATAATTAAGTAAACTTGCTTATTCGACAGGCGTGGGCTTGTCTTAACTATGAATATGGTGTAAAATCAAGCTTGCAAATTTTTACCTGTTTTTCTATGATAATGGAAGAAAAACAAGCAGACGGATTTCCCGATGGTAAGAAATTCACGCCGCCAAGAGACACCAAAGGTGGTAATGGTGCGTTGCCAACCTGTGGTCGGGATGTTAGGCCTCGAGTAATAGTGCGTTTACCGGTTACCTTACAAGCAAGCAAGCATTGGACGTTATGGTGGCAGGAATAGGTAAGGTGGTGGTACCAATCCGGGCGAGTCGCTGCGAAATGTTACCATCCAGTTAGATGTCACGGTGTTTGTGACGGTAAGCTTATGCTCGCCTTTGACGGGCTGCCTGGCATGAAGGCAGATGGTCTATTCTGCAAAGGAGCCCCGACCAACACGGGGGAAATATAGTATGTCTTAAGAACCTTTTTCTTTTCGAAATCGTTTACACATGAAGCGATGACAAAAGATGGAACTCCATCCTGGCGGGTCTGTTCATTAAGTTGTGAAATAAAATTTAACAGAATAAATTGGTTTTTTTTTTGTGGAAAAAGAAACTATTTTAGAAAATCTTCTTTGTGCCTAGTAACGGAAAAATTAGACGATGTACTAAAACCGTTAATTTCTTCTATAATGTTTTTTTCAGGCCCTAGTGAAGTTTTGATTTTATCGCAATTTTTGGATACCTTAAAGTATGTTTCACTTACTTTTACTTACCTAATTCACGCTTCGTCCCTTACGGGATACATCAGAGAGTATCGAGTGCCAAATATCACGATCCTTGCAGTCCTGCCTAGCTTCTACAAATATTACTCTTTTCACACAAATGACGCTTTATTATCATTACTAGTGGTCGCCCGTTGGTCGAAATTCGACCATAACATTTTAATATCTTGTTGATAAGAACGCCTTCTTCATTTCTCAAGACCAACTACTTTGTTTCCAAACTTTTTCATTTTTCATGATTTGCCAGCGTATCGTAATCTGTCTAGGCGAGTTAGGATTGCCCTGGTTTTGTGATCGGCCCACATTAGATACAATTGTATGAATGAGAACGTAAAACGAAAAAAGCTAGGTGTTACGCAAAGTGTTCAATAAAAACTTAATAAATTTATTTCTGAACTTCTGTTATTATTTGGTTCTATATAATATGAGCAATAATTTAAATATAGAAATAAGTATTTTGGTACTTTAAATATTGTTTTTTTTTCAAAATTAAATCGGTGCCATAAAACGTGGCATTTAGGGTGTAAACCCGTTAGCAATTTTATTAGTTTACTTTTTTAAATAATTTTATAAAGCGAGGCCACCTTAGCCGCCAGGCCGTGGGCGGTCGCCTGCGTCGCCCACGCCCTTCGCCGCCTCTGCCTATGTACACTTTCAATATTCTAATATCCCGCTATCACGGTTACTTAAGTTTTCAGAATTCTGTATATTTTATATCTAAAGATTTATTACAGTTATTAAAACGTCTCCCAGTTCTGTTATAAGTGTTCTGTTAGAATTCGTAGGTATTTGCTTTGTAGGATCATTCGCTACTTTTTGAGAATCTAAGTAATTGTTAAGTTATTCTTCTTCTACATTTTGTCCCGTGTCTTTTGAAATTCAAGTGAAATTCTTAAACCAACCATAAGTAAACTCATTACTTGGAGTCTTTGTTGACATTTAAAATTTCCAACTCTCTTCATCAAGGTTTTTGAACCAGTATCGAATACAAATAGAAACTACGAGTACTATTGTTGCTTAACATTTTACTGGACTCGAAGTCGTTTTATCGCTGATTAGATTGTAAATACTGATTTAGACTTTAAATATACAGAAATAAAAGAAAAAAAATATTTTAAAGAATATATTAATTTATATTTGTTGAACACCAAACAAAGTTAGTTTGTAGGAAAGGCGAACCTATTGCCTATTAGCTTTTGGCTAAAGCCTATTGTCTTTCTCCACCAGTCAAGTTTTGGGACACCAGAGAGTGAAGTTTGTAGCACACTGATAAAATAAACATCTAAAATACTACATACACGTACATGTCTAAATACTTTATTCTTTTTTGTGAGAAAAGGATAAACATTAAAAGTTAAGTAGCATGTAGAAACTATTAGTTTTGGCATCGTTTACAAATACGGTTTTTAGTAAAAACGAATATAATACTAACTAATAAAAACAAAACATATTGTTGTTTATACACAATGTTATTGTTTTTATTAAGTTTAACGACTCGCAAAATTTTGTCTAAAAATGTTAAAGCACTTATGATCTTATCGCCTTTGAACGGTGTCGGATTCACCTTCTCTTTACCTCAAGAAGTCGCCCTTGTGGTTAATCCCCGGGTCGGGCAATGAAATGCCGAGCAATGCAATGGCAATGGGCAATTAGATATTGTTTATTTTTAAGTATCTTCACGCCCATATCCCTGAAGAGGTAGGCAGAGGCACAACCAGGGCACCCACGACTAGCCGAAGACACAAGTCCCTTTAAATAAGGTAAATTTTTATTTTCTAATAAATGCAATGATGAACGGGATATGATATGAGCCCGTTTGGCGATAAGCTTGCCACCTATTACATTGTGGGGCTTAGTGTATTTGGCTAGTCGTGGTGCCTTGGTTCTATCTCTCCTCTACCTCTTGCGGAATATGGACGTGAATATACTTCTTTTAGCACTTAGGTAATAATGTCATCTTAACAATTTTTTCAGCTATATTTCAATCGGTATATAATAACCAATAACAAAAGGCGTGTAGTTTTAAAAATAACTGTTGAGTCAATTTTTATATTATTCTTTATATTAGTCTTTATTTAATTTACACCTCTAAGATATGCCGATAAAATTTAGCAGTTTACTGACCTCAGTCATTCCTCTCAAATTCTCTCCGTGTTGGTACGGGCTCTTTTGGAAAATAGACTTAATTAGATGTCACGGTGTTAGTGACGGTAAGCTAATGCTCGCCTTTTACGAGCAGGCCAGGAAGCTCGTAAGAGGCAAGCAACGCTTACCGTCCCTAACACCGTGACATTTGACTAGGTGGCAGAGTTTCGCAGCGAGTTATCTGGATTGGTAATACCGCCTTACCTATTCCTGCCGCCATAACGTCAGTGCTTGTCATTGACGTATTGCGCTTCGGAGAATACGGTAGCCGGTACACTTACTTTTGCTAGAAGCCTTACATCCTGGCATCTGATTGGCAACTCACCATTACCATCTTTGGTGTCTCTAGGCGACGTGGATTACTTACCATCAGAAAATCCGTCTGCTTGTTTGCCTTCCAATATCATATAAATAAATAAATAAGACAGGATTCCCTTTGCGGTAGTTATAAACTAATCCAGCTGTAGCCTTTAGTGTGGATTACAATGCATGACTAATGACACCATGAAGTAACATAATTCTAAATAAACTGTGGAAAACTTCCAAAGATAACTCAATTATTTTTTTGCATAATCATGATGACTGCTAAGTAGACGAGTTTGCTAAGTGAATGAAATATCTTTCCCTTATTTAACAAAATGATGTTTTTCTATAACGCGGTTCTACTCTTAAAGTAGGTAGATCTATTTCTATTTTACAGCCTTGTCAGTGGACCAATAAGATTTTTTTAACTAAGCTATTATAATATAATAATAATAATAAATTCTTTATTTCGGACAACAAAGAACACACACGCACAAAGAACATTGAACAAACGCATTAATTCAAATCTTCCTGTTGTCCTGTTCTTTTTCAGAATAGACCATCTGCCTTTCGTCCAGGCAGCTCATAAAAGGCGAGCTAGGCTGACCATCACTAACACCGTGACATCTGACTAGGTGGTAGAGTTTAAAAACGACGGGGTGCACTCCAGAAGTGCCTGTAGAAGTGAAAACTTGAATATTAACGTTGTGCGTTTTTGATATCTTGGAACGGTTAGCGAATAATTTTGCAGGGAATAATTTGGTAGACTAAAATATTTATTTATTGCGCTATTGTAAATAAACACGACTTTTACGAATTTTGGATCAGGTCACGTGTCCTGATGCGAGTTGAGAAGTTTTTACCCATTCCAAAATTAGCAACGCAATTTCACTTCAAAAATCATTTTAAAACATCAAATATTTTGTTTACGTGTACGAGACGAGTTTATATAATATCACATACATACTTAAATGACTTAATAGTTCTCGTTTTGTCCCAGATCCCTTTTGTAGAGTAGACCATCTGCTATCTTCTCTCTGTCGTCGAGTTGCCTCTGTGGTCGAGCGGTCCGGGTGTTGGACTTGACTGCATGAGGTCTCGGGTTCGAATCCCGGGTCGACCAACAAAAAGAAAATTGGATTTTTCCAATTTTCTTATAAAAAAAATGTTGGTTGGGATTGGAAACGTGCCCGGTTGGCGATAGGCTTGCCACCTATCCCATTATGGGACTTATTTTCTTTGGCTAGTCGTGGGTGCCCTGGTTGCGCCTCTGCCCTACCTCTTCGGGGATATGGGCGTGAAGATACCATCTGCTATCTTCTCTAATACCCAAAATAGCCAACCAACAACAATGCTGGTGGAAGAGTACTGTATTCTGACATGTTCTTGTCTAAACGGTACGATACACTTGCAAAATACACTTCATTTTATCTCTTGGCAGCATGAAAATCCTGAGCCTGTCCACTGTCTCGCCACATTAAAGAAAAGCAAGAGTTTTCTCTTTATATTCATGACGTGGAACGAGAAGGATAAAGGCTTGTTTTTTAAAAAGTTTTTGATTTCTAAAAAACAAAACATGAAAAGTGATGAATTTTCATGTGTCAATGCTTCAGTGATGAATAAAGTTTCATTTTATCAGTCAGGTTGGGCAAATAATTAGTAATATCTGTTCTATTTTCAGACTATACCAGATATTACAAAGTCAGTTTATTGAAAATCAAATCAAACGATAATTAACTAGTGTTGTACATTTAAATTAATAACTGGGGTGAATTGTGAAATTTATTAACGTAATTAACATAACACTTTGCTGGGAAATTTAGCTATTGTTACATAGTAAATAATAGTAAGCTATTAAAGTAGCCGATGATATGTAGACTATCATTTGTCATGATGTATATGGGTCATTTTCGCCCTAAATATTCAAGTAATGTACTATTGTATACGCTGAACGTGTGGGCACAAAAGACCTTTTGCTACAGTTAACAGGGTCCCTTTTAAAGGCGTTACAATTAAATATCCGTTCAAGTGTTAACTTGTATTATATGTATAAAAAAGTATCTTCACGTTTATATTCTCCAAGACGTGGGCAGGAGCACAATGAAGTCGCCCACGACTGGCCGAAGACACTACACTAAAGAGATGTTAGCCAAAATACACGCGATTTAAAGTAAAGATTTTTTAGTTTTGTCTTCTCGTCACAAAAACATAGAATAATAGTAATGTAAATAAAAAAAACACTTTAATATTGAAATTTACTTAATGTTTGAAAATATTTTTTGATCTAACAATAAATTAAATTTATAAATGTTTTGTATATTACAAATAATTTACTGGCTTTGAACTTTCAAATGGATGTCATTTTCACAAAGGTCCCAAAGAGAAGAGAAAGGAAACACAATGTCACAAGCACACATTTTACATTATATATTTATTTACTAGTAGCTACAGCATAATGTGCTTACTCGGTATATTCGTAAATGTTAGATACTGACCGGAAACATTATTATTACAGTATACGCTTTTACAATAAACTTCCCTGTTATATGCAAGACGTGCCATCTCTTACTTAAGAGATTTCATATTTCTTGCCTACCATTAAATAAATATAAAAAATGTGTCAAAATGAAATAGTATAAAAAAAGGTTACAATACCATTGCTTAATATTTCTTTGATAAGAGTGCTTGGGATACCTAATAGATGAGGAGCAATTAGCTCCTCATACCAATCTATTAGGCATTATTTAGAGTTAAAGATTGAAAAAATGACTTCAAGTTTACAACCTCGGAGTTATATAATTATCCTACGAATTCCGTGCATGTGGGCCTAATTATGTTAACCCAGTATTGAAATTTTAAACAAAAAGCAGCGTCAAAACATAAACTTTAATGGTATCTCTTGATCATTATAACTAAGTTTGTTGCTACGTTACGGTTCTTATTTTATCCTGGAAACAGCCAGAATGTTCTAATTAGCTCATAATCCCACAAACTTTCAATAATGGCATGAATTTCATATGATTGCACACGTACATTTAGATGATTAAAATAAGATAATTTGTAAAGTTTAATACACACCACGATCCTTGTTAACATAAAGGGTATTTCTTATTAACGCATTAGTGATTGCGCCAACCGGATTATGTAATATATAAATTATTAATATATTTCTGGGAGTTTGGTGCCATCGAGAGAAGATGGTCGAAGTTTTTTCATAATTATTAAATTTCGTATTTATATTAAGGGTAATTTTGGTGGCATGTTGTACAATTTTGTTCAGTGAAGGTGCACAAATGAAATAATTAAGAAGAAATTAGCATATCGTGTATTTCCTCGTTGCCGCCAAATCTCACTACATGGGCTTGAGTAATGTGGCCATAGCTTCACCCAAGACCCTGACATGACTTATTAACGACTACTTATGACTAATTACAGTTGAATCCCGATTTTGGCAAATTTGATGCAGATTTCTACTTAACTAATGGCAAAATACTCACGTGAATGTCAGAACCTAAAAAAAGAGAGAATAAATATATTTCTGATATCTTTTGTAGACGTAAAATGACATGATTAGTTTTCTGATGATACGAAATATGCGTCTTTTATACGCTGGTTTACACTGAGGTTATGGCGGCAGGAATATATGAGTTGGTGGCGAATGTATCAATCCCCGGGCCTATAAAATCAAATTGAAATATCCTAGTGTATAGAGATTTGTCCTGTATGCCTGCGACTTGGTCGCCCATCCAATAGTCTAATATCAACAAAGACTATAAGGTTGATTAGAAAATTCTGTAGGTATTTCAGACCCCACACTTACACAAACACTTGTATTGGAAAAATTTGTTTGAGATTTTTGTTTGGAACCCCCAATAATTATTTTTAAAAAAGTGATCCAAAAAGTTGATGAATAAAATAAGAGATGCTTTTGAGTTTCTAAAAATAGTTTTTTACAAGAAACATTTACGGAAAATCGCAAAACAAAATGTTTTTATACCCGTAAATATGGCATAGGAAAAATAAAAGTTATTATTTGACCTCCCTACTTAGACCATATTATAAAAAAACGTAAAAACATTTTTCCCTTATATATTCAGGTTTACATTTTTATGAAAGCATTTGTACAAAGGCCATTGTAAAACACCTCGCTCATGCTTGTAACTTAAGATATAAACCTAAACACCGCGATCAATCAATTGGCTGGCATCTTCATGAATAATACCTATCTTGTTGGGGAAACTTTTACAAAAGATTTATTTTCTTTTAGGATCCTGGCGTGGAAAATGCGGCAAAGATTGATTGATTTAGAATAAATCTGACGGAACGCGGACATGATATCAGCTATTATATTATGAAGTTCATATTCTTTGGCATAAACGGATATTCGATATTCAAATACATTACATATTATGTAAAGGGTATTTTGTAATATAGGAGTTGTTCTTAACCCTAAACTGTAAGGTTTGAGATAGCTTCATCATCTGTAAAAGCAGTATAGAAACATGTGAAATTATACGTATGTATGTTCCTTTTTCATATCAAAACAATTTAATGGCTTAACAAATTTAATGACAGAATTATAACGTTAGATTTTCCCCGTGTTGGTCCGGGCTCCTTTCCAGAATAGACCATCTACCTTCCTGTCAAGCATCCCGTAAAAGGCGAGCATAGGCTTACAGTCACTAACACCGTTATATTTGACTAGGTGGTAGAGTTTCACATCGACTCTCCTGGATTGGTACTACCGTCTTACCTATTCCTGCCGCCAAAACTTCAATGCTTGCCGTAGACGTGTTCCGGTTCGGAGGATAAGGTAGCCGGTAAACTTACCTTTGCTGGAGGCCCAACATCACGGTCTTAGGTTGGCAGCGAATCATTTCAACCTTTGGTGTCTCTAGGTGTGTGCTTCTTTGCCTCCTAATATCATAAAAATAAAAAATAAAGATTTTGTAAATGTCCGTTAGTTACTTCTCGTTCTAATTTCACGACTAATACTAACATTACAACAAAATGACTTTTACAGATTTTAATATTTTAATAATGATTAAAATTATCTTACTTATTATTAAATATTATATGATATCATACATATTAATTATAGTTTTATTTCTGTTTCATATTGTAGGTATTTATCACAAAGCTTGTTGTAAAGTGTCTAAATTTAAAAACTGCAACCGGATCGAAACAAATCTCTTATTATTAATACACATTCGGAAAGGTTTTGTCAATAAACATTTGACTGATCTTCAATTTATGCGTTTTCAAGTTTTAACATTGCACGGCTTACTACTAATTGTGCAAATACAAATGAGATTTTGAATCCGTAAGTGATTAAAGTCGCCCATCATACAAATATTCAAATAACCAGATAACTCAATCTCAATTACATGAAAGCTTTTATACGCGAACAAAACGCGGCTATGTGTCATTCCGTACGCCCTCTGAACAGTCCTAACGGGCGCAGTAAAAATGCAATTACTTATTGGCACTGAAGAGAGAAATCGAACGTCTTAAGGGAAATCTGACAGATGATGTTGTAAAATATGTTCGTAGAGCGTAATACTACCTGCACGTTGAAATAAACAAACAGAAGTAGAGTGCTCCCCAGATAACATTGGGCGCAGAAAAAATTGGAAATTTTGAGATATTTATCAAATATTACCAGATACATGCCAAATATCGTAAAAATATAGTATTTTTTAAGGACATGATATTGAATTACTACCGTGGTATTTTATCAAGTATTTTATAACTATAAAATACTTAACTGAAAATATTATTAACTTATGATTAAATGATTATGATAGATAATATTATAAATACACGTGAAACTTGACACATTAAGTACAAATTTCCACCTTAGTAAAACCTCAGTGTTTATTTACATTCTTATGTTTGACAACATTAGCAGCGCCCTGCTTATCTGCACGCCCCCTAGATACATTTTTATAATACAGGAATACCAACCCTAAATTTTGAACCCTTAGTTCAAATTACAATAAGGGATTTAAAATAGTTTCATCACCCTCAAAATAACAGACTGACTAAACTGATAAACAACGAGAATGTGGATGGTCGTAAGTACTAAGTTGACATTTTGCAATCAAATAGCTAGGGTTTATCCGAGGGTGACGTCAAGAGTTTCCGAAGCCGACGTGTTCGTATAAAGAAGGTAATAAATGTAAAAGAAAATTAAGGCAAGCAGCTCCTCAGAAATCGTGACACTTGACACTCGACGCTCTGCCAAAGTGTGCAAAGGATTTAGCGTATGATGTAAGTATGTACCTTAGGTAAGTAGAATCATTATTATTTCCAAAACGTGCCGTTTGATAATTAGCTCCAAAAGTTTCACGTTTGATTCCCAAATCAATATTTGGTACCTTGTACAAACTCATACTCAATTACAAATATTATGTTGAAGCATTAAATATCGTAATGCGGATAGCTATTTTAATGTCATTTCAAAAGCACGAGACATGAATTGAATCCCTACCTTGGCTATTTGCTGCACAGCACACTACCACTCTACTTTACTCTAATCTTCTTGTTAATAAATAATTTCGCATAATGTTTTTTTTTTTGGGAGCTTCCCCAGATGAGTTCCACATTTGATTGCCGGTCTTGTTCTCAGCCTCCGAGAGGAACAGAGCAAATATAGTTTGACATTTTACTCATATCAACATTATTCCGATAATGTTTGTTCGTGTAATTTTTTTAATGAAATTTAGGTATATTATTTAAAACTAACATTAACCAGCGGCTTCTCCCACGTCGCTAATTATATCATATGTTTTTGGATTACAGCCTTTATATTATACTATGTCAATGTAAAGTTTCATCAAATCCGCTCTGTCGTTTCTGCATTAAGAGTAACAAACATCCATCCTCAAAAACTTTAGAATTTATATTATTAGTAGGATAACTAATTTAACGAAAGCGTCAACTTCATCAAGACAAGTTTCCCATTACATGTAATATGGCAGTGGTTAAGGGCTAATCTCACTCAGTTTAGGAGATGCTTAGAGATGTCTCTAAATCTGATATACGAATACTTGAACATGTCACTCTTGTGAGATAATTTGTAATTCTCGTGACATTACAGAATAGAAATAGGTAAGTGCAGATCTAAATTATTTTAAGTTTAATGTTAAAACGCCAATTGTTTTAAGAAGAGAATGGAACAAATTTAAAAAACGTATTTCTCAAAAAAAAATTACATATGAATTATATAATATGTACTTGTAATATGATGTGATAGTTTAGAAATTTTAAAAGCTCTCAGTTTTGGAAAACACTTCTTTTACTATTTATAAGAACAGACAAAACTTATACGACGATATCTCACTTAATTTTTACATTACAAAAAAAAGGAGTGATAAATATAAAAAATGTAAAATTTTGACTATACAAAATTCTGAATAACAGGATCATTTTTTTAATAATTTTGGATAAAACCAAGAAAGATTATTTAAAGCATATTTTATTCAACACTAAATACTTTAAGTAGCCGAATTTCTAGAGAATATCACTTGTACATATTCTGGTACATACTGGTACATAGATAATGGTATTTTTTTTATGACTAGCTTTTTTTCGGCGTGGTAATTTATAGGTAATTTTCTCACCTTTTGGTGCCGAATAGAATTAAGGACCAAATTACTGTGAAGTTTTATTTTGTTCACTTTTTTTATCATAACTCAGTTTTTATGCTAGCAACTTTTGAAATAAAAAAGAAAAAAAGTTTTTAAAAAATATTTTTTAGGAAAAAAACATTAGGTTACCATATTATTTGTATATATTTGTATATCAACTTTCAATGAGCTACAAGTCTGCTTGCAAGTATTGAGTTTACGGCCACCTTACATCATTTTTTTTCGTGTTGACTTTTAGAAAATGTTATGAATATAACTTGACTTTTAGAATGTGTTTAAAATGTTAATCAAATGTTTCTTCAAATTGGTTGATTTGACGAGTGTCGTGTTTTACCGCAAAAACTTCACCTTATAGAAAAGGTGTCACCAACCCTCTAAGGAAAAACAACTAAGAGCATCATCTTTGCAGTAGAGCCGTAAGAGAGTAAAGCCGTACGCCGCTTGATACTCGTACTATCAAGGAAACCGCACATTCACTTCACTATATGACATAAAAAACAATGCAATAAAAATAACGCAGATGGTAAAACAAATATATTTTGACAAAACCATACATTTTATACATACTCATACTTTATGATAGTGGTGTAAGTCTGAAGCTAAACTGAATGCAGTGTAACAATTATTTGTGTATAATATAACAATACCAAAAAATTTTTTTATATTTAGTTCAACAAAATATAATATCTGTAGCATTAAAAAATAAAGTCTGTGTGCAAGTACAATGTATCTAAATAATTTTGGTGCATTAAAATATTTTATACGATATTATATAATGTCTAGAATATAATGCTTTGCATAATATTGTGTGTTGCGCAAAACACTTTACCGCGGCTCTCACTGCAAGTGGCCCTTGTAACCAGACACTACTTGTACGGAAGGGAGAGGGTGCGTGATGTTGATAAACATTGTATATCAAATACATTACGGCGAATAATAATAAGAAAATAATGTCAACAAATATTTTCCTATGATCTTATTCGCATACCATATTTGTTAAATAATTTAATTTTTTATTTAATTTATTTTGAACCTCTGACGAAAAAAAAAGTGTTTTAAGTGTGACTTGTTGGTCTATGGCATCATAACTTTTCAACGTATGGATTGATTTTGATGCCTATTTTTTAGGGGTGTTATAATTTCAAATGTCTGTCTGTGTGTGTGTGTGTGTGTCATCGTGGCTCTTCAGCGGATAGGTCGATTTCGATGTACTTTTTTTGTTTGAAAGCTGACGTGATCGACGTGGTTTTTAGCCCAGGCCAGATTTTTATAAACTATAGTTTATAAACATCTGGCCAGCTATTTAGGGTAATCAGCTTATTTGTAGCTTTTTCGTAAGCGTCGGGGTGGATATTATATGCATTATAGGTGTTTATTTATTTTATTAGTCTGATTTAACAGACCTAACACTTACGATTGCTGGTACAACGGAGCTGGTCCGTTGATGGAGCTCGAAGGTAGGAGACTCAACCCTGGAATGCAGCTGCTGGTATGTCCATCGAGTTTGAACTCATTCGACTTGATTGACTAAACTAGATCTGTTCATATTTTCTGATGACAAGGCAATTTAATAAATAAAATATAACCTTTTTAAAAATTCCTGATCATTTACCTTTTTTTTCTGTGCTATGTGTGCACTTTCTGGTTTTAGCTTAAGGTTGAATTTTTGAACTTGTATTTACAGACTACAGTGAACCCTAATGAAGCCAGAGCGTGGGGATCATACGCTGTACTGCGTAGCTTATGTAAAAATTATAAAAAAATTAAAGCGCAAAATTTACCTACAAAATTAAAAATAACCATTATTAGATGTTATGGGGGTCAGCAACCATTCTTCTACTGCTAACACCTTAACAACTACTCTACTGTGACACTAAGTATATCCCTCAGTAATCCAACTAATATTATTAATGCGAAAATTTAAATATTTGTTCAATTGTTACTCCTTAAGGCAAAAACTGCCGAATCAATTTTCATGAAATTTGGCACGTTGTAACTTGGATAAACACATAGGATAGTTTTTATCCCAAAAAAAAATTCAATGGGACACCACGCGGTTAGTGCCACGGGCAACAGCTAGTGCTTCTTAAAAAATTGTATTTCAGATAACATTTTTCAGTTTACATAGGTTCAATTAATAAATCGTAAAATATAACACACATAGATTCTAATTATCTCCATCGTTGCAGAATATGAGACAATTTATCGCCAAAATAAAGCATCCCGACAACAAAATCTTCCATGGTTAAGCCGACGTCATTTACTCGTAGATCTCATCGCAGGATTTACAGGTGCGGGAAAGATTAGATTTACATTAGATATTGTCTGCGACTTCGCCCGCATGTTTTGATTTTTTTTGGGTTTTAAGGATTTCGAACACAAAAAGGTATGCGCTGGTACTGATCAAGTGTGCCATTTCCCTAAAGTAGGTAGGTATATCGTCAACGTTAGTAACATGTACCACCTCCACCTCGAGAAGTTCTTTCTTTAGAAGATCACGCTTACTAATTACACATTATAAAATACTAGCAGTTTTACGCAGCTTCGCCTGCGTAACTTGGGTTTTACTGCACCGGTTTTGATGAAACAAAGCCTAGGGATAATGTAGTTCACTTAGGGATAATGTAGCTTTCGAATGGTGAAAGAATTTTTGAAATCGATCCAGTAGTTTTTGAGCCTATTCATTACAACCAAACAAACAAACAAACAAAGTTTTCCTCTTTATAATGTTAGTATAGATATATATAAAAAAATAATGCTTGTCGCCATACTCCTTTGAAACAGATGAACTGTTTTTGATGAAATTTTTTATGCACGCTTGGTAGATCTGAGAATAGGTCGTTTTCTATATTTCATTCCCGTAATTAATGAGGGTGGCCCACAATAACAGTTTTATTTTACTTTCGTACTTTTTTAAAATTTATGGGAATATGAAAAACAAAGAAACTAGGTAAAACAACATTTTTAATTTTCTTATACAAACTAAACGGGTGGAAGGAAGATCGCCAGGATAGCTAGTACTAGTATAAAGTAAAGTAAGATTCCTGTTCAAAGGAAACGGACGGGAAAAAAATTTAGAAGCTCTCTCAGTCTTGACTTTGAAGGAGTTCTTTTGCCCGAACATCAAAATTATCGAAGTCCATTTATAATTAAGTTAAATTGTTAGCTTTAGTACCCATTTTCCGCTACCATTTACTGATTTATGTTTATCATAATAATAAAAAAATCTAATTTGATCACATATTTCACATGTAATCATAAATGTAAATATTCTATAACTCCAGACAAAACCTTTCCTATAGTATAGGTAGTACCAAACTCAAAGCGAAAAACGGCTGTTGATATTTAAATGCAAAATAGGGCTAATCAACATTTTTGAAGTAGATTGGAAGTATTTTTTCCATATACCTGCTTAAAGTTACTCTTGCAGTAATTATGCAAATTCCTATAAATATTTTTCTGAGTAACAATACATATTACCTAACATACGTAAGCGAAAAATAGTTAGTCCTTAATTATGATAAATATCGAAAATGTTTGAACATAAAATTAGACAGCCAGAAAGTTTCTAGACGCGACAGCTCAGTCATGAATAATTGTACTGTTACAATATTGCCAGATTACAAATCTTATAAGTATACAAAAATGAATCCCCATTTCAAATAGACATCGCATCACGCATGAATGGATGGACCAATCTTATTATTGTTTTGTTGTTATTGTCACGAGAAGGTTCATATAAAAAGAAACATAGCTAGGACAGGCCGACGTCTGTCGGCTAAGCTAGTCAGAACTAAAAACGGAATGAGGCCTCGGTGATACAACTGAAAACGTGAGAAAAACTGGTATGTGATCTCTGGATAAATTCAACACGAAACCCGCCTTTCCTCTCCTACTACTTCCACCAGAAAATTATGTGTTTTAAAAACTGGTAACGCGCGATTTAGCAGAAAATATACATAAAAATATGAATCGGGTTAATTATCCAAGCAAAACATCTTTATTCAAATAATAGAATAAAATTTGTTTTGAAGATACTTAATACATGAGCTGAGTATCATAAATTGATTGTAATGAATATTTTAACACGCAATTTAAGCTAAATATACGTTTAACTACTGTTAATTTTTAAATTGGCGCCGTGGTTAATCATGAGAATAGCAATTTACTATTTACAAAGTAACTAACTAACTATATCTATGTGTTCGCCTAATACGCGCCTTACACGTAAGGTAAGAGCAGATTTATTATTCTAGAACCCGAGCTTTGAAACGTCAGGTGATGTTAGGTATACGAAAAGGATTTTCCGAGCATTACAATTTCTATCTGTGTTTATTTTAAATCGCATTTTGAACGGGATTTAATTTAAATTATGATCTTGCAGATTTACGAACGTTGTAAGAAATTTACAATCTTATTACAAAGACAGAGAGTCCACTTTCTGATGTCTCTCGTGGACATATGAGGCTTCTATGACTAGTGCCTTGGGTGATTGCTAGGGATGCACTTGCATTCAAATTCAATTCGAGAATACTTGACTGCCTGTCGCTTTTGCTCCACGCTGATTGAATTAATTTGCCTTGTCGTCGCCGTCTCTGTATTTGGTTTGTTCCGAAATAGCGTTATTATAATACTATCCCTAAGTATTAATTAAGATTTCTAGGAGTTACTTTAAGTTTATTTGGCTCAATAGCTATTGTTCTTATATATTGTACGACGTTGTAGTAAAAGAAAGAAAAATATAAAGCATCTTGATGTTAGTAGTTTGCCCCAAACCACGGGCTCGCAATGAAATCTTAGATTTCAAAATGTTTAATAGGGGGCCAAGAAAAACACACATGCAATGAAGCTAAGAACCGTGTGGAACACATCATCTTTTCAACAAAAACATCTGAATTAAAATTTTTCATCAGTATAAAATTTATGATGGCTTAGACAGACACACATAGATAAGCCAAATTTATAACATCCCTCTTTTTCTTTTTTAGGGTTAAAAGTAGTTTTTGCAATGTATTTACTACTTACATGGGGACACTAAAATTTTCCACTTCTAGCAATTTTGTTTATATATTAGTATCTTCACGCCCATATCCCCGAAGAGGTAGGCAGAGGCACAACCAGGGCACCCACGGCTAGCCGAAGACACTAAGTCCCACAATGTGATAGGTGGCAAGCCTATCGCCAACCGGGCACATTTCCAATCCCGACCAACATTTTTTTTATTAGAAAATTGGAAAAATCCAATTTTTCTTTTTGTTGGACGACCCGGGATTCGAACCCGGGACCTCATGCAGTCAAATCCAACACCCGGACCGCTAGACCACAGAGGCGACTGTTTATATATTAATAATTTGTTTTGGATCGTCTGTCTGGAATGTCTGCCAATAAGCCAACACGTATTTCTATAACGCATGACTAACTCTTCTCGTTTCTTTTTTACATGAGCTTTCCGGCGTAGCTTTATATCGAGTGTCATACTCAGGTATTTAGATTTATTTTCTCATTCATGTAAATTGGTATGTCTTTAACTTTTTTGTTAGTCAAATTAATATGTGTAGACTTGGCTTTATTCAGTTTGATCCGCCACTTTTCTGTCCATGACAGGACTTCAGTTACAGCAGTTTAAACTTTTTCTGTTGCTTCTTCTTGCGTACTTCCCACAGCAATAATAGCCGTGTCGTCAGCAAAAGTTGCAATAGTGCTATTTTCTATTTCCGGTATATCACAAGTATAAAGTATAAACAAGATCGGTCCGAGCACACTTCCTTGAGGAACTCCAGCTTTAATTTCCTTAAGTCCCGAGTAGGCTTCTCCATGCCTAACTCTAAATGTTCTTTCTTCAATATACGACTGCAAAATGTTTTGCGAATTGTATAGGAAGCATACGTCTTAGCTTGTTAATTAAGCCTTCGTGCTTTATCGAATAATTAGTTAATATATTCAGCAATTATTTTCAGTGGACGCAAAGCCCGCTAAAGGAGCTTTTAATAAACTAGCCATGTAATAACAATTATTGTGTATAAGTATTATAAAGCCGTAAAAGAGATGTGTCTGTGTGTCAAAAGTATTTCAGTAATATAAAGTAGAGACAAAAATAATTGGGTTTCTGAAATACTTTTGAACTTGGGCCTCGTTATCGAGTTTGGATTAATTTTTGTTTGGTTTCACTAAATTGAAGTAGAGTGAATATCACGTTATCATTTACCAGCCAACTCGGCCAACTTCGGTTCGCTTGACTGCTAATAATACATTGTACCTACGGCAAAAATAAAGTGCTGTATTTTCTTATTTCTCTGAAACTTATTGTAAATATAAGAACAGTTATCGAGTCTTCACACAAATTTCCATATAATCCTTTCTTGTAATGAAAGGTTACGGTTGGGATTTATATTCAACTTCAAATTTTGTTTATTCGATGTAGTTTACAGGAAACTTATCGACGTCAAGTAAAATACATTAACGGTTTTAGACGACAGTAAACATTGAGAAAAGTTATTAACAAAAAACGGATATAAAATTAAATTCAACAGTTATTAAACCTAAAACCTAATATTAAATTGGTAAATTTGAAAATCCAATTAAAATTAGGATCGATAATAATAATCATTCGTCAATAAAACATTGAAATTAAAATTAGGTGCAAATGTGACAAGTAATTTAAATAAATAGACACTTAATTAACACCATATTTACATGTAAATTTATCTAAAACTAAATAATTAAATCTGAAAAATAGCTTGTCAGCACATTTTAATATTTGTTTATCTAAGTTTAATATCAAATATTATTACAATTATTATTAGTAACAATATGCATGTACTATTAACCCATACTCATGGGTGACGAAATTCGGTATTATAGTTCAATTGCTATCCGTTTTTTAAGAAAATTATTGTATTTGTTTTATTCATCAGTTTGATTTTTTTTAAACTATGATGTAAATCAAATATATTTTTATTATTAGTCACAATAGCATGCAAAAGGTTGTTATTGTTTTCTGCTAGTTGCAACATATTTGTTTAGGGCAGTGTAAATACATTTTTTATATGTTTAGTGTAGACAAAGCATCATACAATTTTACTCAAAGCTTTTTGTCGACGTTTCCTCGTGTTTCACAGAATAATTCTGGAATCATTTTTAGACTATATCTGTAATTTAGAGCTTTTTTAAGATATCAAAATGATTTTGTCCAGGTGTACAACGATTTAAGATAGGTTGCCCCAAGCTTTTAGATATTAGTAAACTCATATGTTTTCCTATTTCATCGCTACCACATCGTGTTTGTTTATAGATTTAGGAGATGCAGTACTAACAAACTTGATTGTTGATGTAGTCTTGTATGTACATGGTTATTTGATGTTTGTTCATAATTCCAGCTACAGAGATGATTTTGTGTCAGTGAATTAAATCGATATTGATTATATCCAGACAAATCTACTAATTCATTGATTTATAATTTTAATATTTTTTCTTAGACAATTCATAAGAAGTTGTCACCTGAGAAACGTTTTCAGTTAATCGGTTTACATCATACTGTAATTAAAGTCCAAAAGCCAGAAGCGGATTAAATGACGAGAGCATCCTAGGCAAACACCTTTTTGGCGCCCCTCTATTAGAATAACTAGGTAAACCACTGGACACGTGTACTTGGGCATGAATGAAATATGTGGTGAGAGTGAAGAAAGCAAGAAGAACAGAAGAAACATGGAAATCCATGATGCCCCTCTGGAACCAGATCTAACTGTGTATGTATTTTGACATAAACATTAATTTTGTTATTTTTTTTCTTTGTTCAAAAACTTCCGCACGCTCGCCTCTTTGTAATCTCGCGCTCCTAGGCACGAGTCTACTTTGCTTTAGGGATAATACGCCTCTGCCAAAAGCCATCTGAAAATATCTTCGGCAGCTCTATAGCAATCGTGACACTTGACACTTGATATCTGCCCAACCCACAAGGGTTTTGGTTTGAAGATACATGTTAAGATATTTGTTCCAATATTGTTGTATATTCCGGCTTTTAAGATTTAAAAGAAATTTGGCTCATTTATATTGACAGACCAGTTATAGTAAGTTTTGTGTGTAATTTCTAAAAAATGAAGCTGGAAACTATGGACGTGAAACAGACTGACAGAAAAAAAATTAAAAAAATGGGCAAAACCTGCTCTAATGAGTTAATTGGGTTGATCTATTTTCTATTTTTTTAATGTACAGAACTCAATCTTATCCAGTTTTATAATATGCATATTATTGCTGTCACATCTTCCAACAAAATGGGTCTATTAGGTTTGAATTTCTGCGAATTCCATAAGGTATCTAAGGTTTCTAGAGAGCTTAATTTTACGGTATTACTTTATAAATTGATTATCTATAAATGCATATAAATCATAACATTGCAGAATATAAATAAGCTGATTCTACATACTAAAAAATATTCAAAGCACACAGGTCTAAGCGCAGTGTAACTTCAAAAACCGACTAGAACTATTTCATTGGGCACAACGTCGCGATTTGATAATTCTTTTTTCGAAATGTAGCGAATGGTTCCAAAGTGGTCCCACATGAATTTCATCAACATCCTACTTCTAGTTTTAGATGAGTTACAATATCATGGATGAGGTCGTCAAGATATGTGAAAAATGTGTGTATTATTAGTAGGTATAACTTTAAAACCACTAGTCAGACCATTTTAAAATTATTACGAAACTGTTTCAAAATCATGGCCTATCTTTATAAAGAAGAAGCATCAAAATTGGTTGGCTATTGAAGTGACATACCTCCTTTTATTTACATTTTCGTCATTTTTAGAAACTTTAATCATTAGTCTTGGATACGATTCAGAAAGAATCTATTTAAGTATTGGAATCCCTGATTCCAAAACTGTTCTGTTTTACTATCAAAAATTTTGATGGATCGGTGGACCCCTAAATGGCCGTAATTAGGAGGTGGTACATTGTGAGCCTTACCTAAGAATTACCATGCCCTACCTTACTACCTTCTCTCGGACCATTTTGGGAATTACTGCACACTTTTTATAATATTGTAAGGCTTGTTTGCCTTATAGCATATGGATTTCCAGATGGTAAGAAATTCACAGTGCCTAGCGACAGCAAAGGTGGTAATGGTGCGTTGCCTACCTGAGGCCGGGATTTACCAATTACCAATTTAACAATTACCTGCAAAGAAGCCCGGACCGACACCGGGGTGGGGGGCAAACTAAACGAAACTTGTAGCGTATTTATATTTGTAGGCAGAGGGGACTTCATGTTCAGGGGACCCGTTCACATATGAAATTTCTTTGGGAGAGGGGATGAAATCCAAAATTTATAATTTGTTACGATTCATTACCTTACAATTCCATGCCATTTATTCTGTTTCTAGCGCAGGCGGAAATTAAGGTTGACTTTGATTTTTGTTTAACTTTCACAGACAGACAGATTCAGTTGAGGGTTTTTTTGTTCGAAAGCTGAAGCAGGTTTTTTATACAATACGGGGAGGATTTGTTTGTTTTTTGAATATTTTTTATTTTAAAATTATTGTTTTGAATGGATAAATTTTGAAAAAATTTTCAGTATTTATTTGAAAACATTACTAGAGATAAAGCATTGCAGAAGATCTTCTCCATATGATAATCGGTATCACTGTATTGTACTTAGGTGTATTTTAAATATGTGATACAGAAAAACGGTTTTACAATTAGCTTGTATTTACAATAGAAACCAAGACATAGAACAGAACAATAATTAGTAGTGTAGCCAACATACAAAAACAAATTGAAAGGGTCGCAGGAAAGCACTAAGAGCTCTTTGCCGAAAAAATAACGTACCCGAGCACGTAAGCAATAATGTCGTACCCACAAAAACTGACAAAAGGGGACAAAAAAGCAAGTCACTAGTGTTTGCCATCCTGACCGGGTCCTTCACTCCGGGATCCGGTTGTTAGCGTGCTAACAAGACCCCTCGGAAAACTGTCAAGTACGAGTGGAATTAGCTTGGGGTTTCTCTATATATTTTTGAGAATGTCTTTTTGTTTTATATTTAAATAAACCTATGATATACGTTATATATACGTTATGATATTAATGTTGCTTGACTAATGAAATGAGTGGGATGTTTGTGACTCAATTATGCCTCAAACGTATTTGTGTGGGCGTATTTGTGTAAAGTTCCAATTTTACTAAAAAAATAGCTCAGTGTACGGTTGGCAGGTGGATTGATTTGCTATTTTAGCATTGACAGAGCCGCTTTAACTGTTCTTGCTACCATAGCATCAGCTTTCGTTTATTAGACAAAGATGACTTGATTTGGTAAAGCACCAACTTAACTTGGCTTAGATGTATTTAATCTTTTTCCAACTAAAAGAAAAGAGATAATTATTTTAGATATACTAGATTAATCCGAACATGACAACATGTAGCTTCAAATCTAAATAAACGTATTTGGTATCTTTATCGTTTCTATCATTAAATAATCTTTCTATCGTTAAATAAGATAACGATGACTTAAAATTATCATGTAAGTGCACATTCTAGTACTAATAAAGTGCACAATATGTTACAAAGTTGAAATTAACAAAAAAAGAGTTAACAAATCGAGACGATAATGAAGATGGAGTCAGAATTTTGCAATTTTACCGCGTTAAAATTATTAAGTGTACCACAGCACCACTTCGCTCCCACAACTTTGTTACCGAAGTAGTTGAAATATTAAGATAACTTTCAAACTAAACATCAAACAGACACTCCTAGCCTATAATATTATCCTTTGAGTTTGTGTTGGTGTGTAAATATACAATGGTTTCTAATTCTGGCATCATTTGTCTCCGGTGCGACTGTTCAATGTTGGGTCACGGTGTTTCAACATGAACACAGGTAACTTCTTGGGCGCCATTTTGTTACACATATTAATTATATACCTACGTCCATATTATTTAGTTAATGTCCATAGGTTCTTGATGTAAAAACTTCTATATCGGAGTTGTGTACTTTTTGTACGAAGATGTAAAGATACGATAAGTTACACGCTCTAAAACCTGTTTGTATTTGTTCTCGATCAAAATCAATTAAATTAATGTTGTATGTTACCATGTAACTGATAATAGTTTTATTCTTATAGTTAATGTAGGTAATTCAAACAAAATTATTATCTAGCCATTCCAAAATTCCAAAATGCAGAATGTCAATATTTAAGCTTTCACTTCTGCACCCCTTGCTTTTTTTTGCTACACATTTTTTTTACTTAGTTTACTTGATTACATAAGACATAAAAACAAATGAAACTTTGACAAAAAACAATGTTATGTTGGACGAAGCAGATTGTATCAATAAACTATAATTTATCGAAATATCAATAGCAAACTTCTAGGATAACTACATTCTTCAGGCGGCCCCATAATTCTCCAAAACACGTCGTTGGATTTCGGAATAAACTTGTGCTTGAGGTCGAAAATGTTTTTCAAACAATCTCTATAGTATAGGTCCGAAAAAAGTACAATTAAATCCCAAGAAGATACAACTTTGCTCATTTTGGAACTTTATATCTCTCCTTATCTCTTGCCTCGTATCTCCTTGAGATTTTCAACTCACCTCTACCATATTTTTATGAATATTTGGAAGTTTTAAAAAGTGCCGACGATGGAAAATATCAAATATATCACCTCTACCACATTACTTTCACAGCCACATTCAAGACAGATGAGAAGGGATTCCAAAATGTTTGACATGCTAGTTGGAATATATATTTTAACGCCAAACAGACAAAACCTTGGCGGTAAGCTAGTTTCTATATTCCATTCCAGTTTCCAGAAATCATTGATAATGAAACTTGAACTTATATAGATACCGATTTTGAGTAAAGTGTTACGTTAACACCTTAGGATTTAACAGTTAGTAATATCAGAAGTTATTGGCGTGTGAAATTGCATCTATCCGAGCGATGAGACTGCGTTGAGTCGAGCAGCGAATGGACAGATGAACTTAATAGATCTATATACCGTCAAGATAATAAATCTTATGTTATTAACTTTGACTGTCATTTCAAATGTTTATATTCTTTTGGATAAGTATGTTTGTTGTGTAAATCATTACTTTTTTTTAGAGATACCCATGGGCGTCGCCAGGATTATTTTCAGGTGTGCTCTCCATCTATACATACTATTAACTAATATAAAACATCGAAATAAATATAAATAAATGTACAGCAACATATATATTTACATACGAACACAAATATACACACATACATAGTCTCGAAAAGCATACTCTCCCGCAAGTTCAGTCTGGTAATTTGCCTGCTAATTTCCCTGCTGCCGCCGCCCTTGGAGATACCCACGATTTTTTTGTACTTTTGACCCCTGACGCAAAACTAGGGCTGTAATAAGTTTGACGTGTCAGCGTGTGTATGTGTGAGAGTATGTATGTGTATGTTTATTAGTGTGTGTGTAGGTATGTATCTGTGTGTGTCTGTCAGCATAACTTTTGAGCTGATAAAGTGGTTACTATGCGGATTTTCTTGTTTAAAAGATCACGTGAGATGATTTTTGGCTGTGTTACATGCTTCTCTCGCGCTGTCTAGTTTTTTAATAGCTTAGCTCTCCAACGCTGCAAGTTTCATTTTTCTTATAAAATAACGATGCCTCTTGCTCGGAATTGGATATGTGCTCGGTGTCTATAGTCTTGCGCCTTTGAGATGCTAGGACTTAGTATCTTCGGCTAGACGTAGTTGCCCTGATTGTGGCTCTGGCTAATTGATATGGGCGTGAAGACACTTATTTAGATACACACATTTAGAAATTCTAGTAAAAAACTTTTGTGCACAGAATGTTGTCGAAAAATCATTCGGGCCAAAATGAATACAAACAATGGTAACTTCACTTTAAAATAAAGGGATCCTCAAGGGGTAGAGTGCCATGAGCAATCACGATTGGATGGATCAGAATTAAAGTTCATAGTTTCAGGAGAAAGAAAGTTGTTTTTACTATGTCGTGTCCCTTGCTGGACTGTAAGTGTGATATATAGTGACGCGTCAGCAACATCGTTTGTGTTGATACCAATACTTACCCATGGAAAAGCCGATGGCGCATTTGATTTATAATCATAATCATAATATAAATCATAACATAAAGTCAAAGTCAAAGCTTGCTTTATTTCGTAGGTAGAAAACTACACTTGAAATATGTCAAAAAAAATAACATTTTCCATATATAAAATATAACAATATTACAAAATATCTTAAAAAAAATAAAATAAAACTAAACGAAACTAAATATAGTATTTATGCATTATAATAAAAATAATTCGCATACTTTTATGTAGGGTTATAATTATAGTTTTTATTTTTAAGCATACTTACCTACATGATGAAGTGTAGAAGTCACTAATCCAACATGTCGAAATTAAATTATAATAATTACAGTCATTTACAAATAATAATTAATTATTGTCTTTCTTAAAATGTCAATACTTAATATAATACAATAAAACAATTCAATATAATGTGTCAAAACTAATTTTTTTCAAAATTATTATAATATAATATCACTGGACAAATTACACAAATTAAACTAACCATCAATTGGCAAGGGTTCTAGCCAATGGCACTGACGCAATGAAATACTTAAATAGATGTCAGAATATCTTTAATAAACACGCAGACCCGGAAATATACATCTATGTTCATAATATAAATGCCTGCCCCCGCCGGGAATCGAACCCTAACCTCGAAGTTAGTCGGTGGAGTTAGACGTGTTCGCTAGCCTTGAGAACAACGAGCCAGTAAATATCTTGTAATGTAAAAATAACAAACGAATTTTCGAACATCCAATGCAGACTTTCATTTTATATCAAGTGTAAAAATATTTGCGCTGATTCACTATTCAACTTTTCCTCTTTCATTTTGAAAAGAAAGTTTCTATGAGGTTTAAAATATGATAAAAAATAGTAATACCGTCGGGGTAAAACTGCAGACTTAAACTTTTGTGTGCAACAAGGCGGCAAGTATCTCTACGGAACAATCTAACGATTTAAATTGCTACTGTTAATCGGGCCATGCTCTACTTGTGAAAGAAAAAAACCTATTCCCGACCACTAATTGCCTATTTCCACTAGATGAAAATTAGCCAGCGAAAGCAGTTGGAAAATGCAATTATGATAGCAACTGGAAACTTCAACTACATTGTTATGTAATTAAGTTTGCTGCGTTTAATTGGCCGAAAACTCGTGCGCTCTGCTTCTGGTACTAATTAATATGTGGGTCCGAAAGAAACATCATTTTTTGTGTTCTTTTTTTTATTGGTTTTCATTTGGTTTTATCTGTTTAGAACTTACAGTTTTCTTTATTTGAAAAAGGTTATGAGTACCTATCTGTAGAAAATATTGTCGTCATGATCGTAAACAGCATTAATGTTATATTTTTGTAATTAAATATTAGGAGTAGGTAATAAACAAAGACAGTCATTTATATTTATTTAATTTGTAGTTACAATGATTTCTAAATTATTTTAAGACAAAATTACTTTTATTATCTGCCAATACAGGCGATAATTTCAACCGTGGCGCTGTGGGACCGCAAAAATTACCGGTCTTGTGAGTTTTGAAATAAATCGCAGAACCGCGACCGCCGTGGCCGCGCCGTAAAAATCGCTCTGTGAAATGTCACTTTTTGCATACACATCTACACTATACAGAACCTGCGTGCACGCAACCGCCGCGAGCGCGGGTAAAAACCCTGAGTTCTTACAGGCTTATTCAAAAAACTTTATTTACTCTAATAAATTTAATTTTATTGTAGTACAATATGTACGAGTATTTTATTGAAGAAATATAAATACTCCAATTGTTTAATCCACTTTTAGCAAAAGAAAAACGCATACAGCCACATTTCTACCAAAACCTACCAAGATAAACAGTATTTAACTAAGCATTGTCAAAATGAACTTTATGAATAACAAATTTTTAAACAATGTTTAAGGCTTAATCAAATGATTAGTTAAGCAATGCTTAGGAGGTTACTTAACTATTTTTTATGAATAAGGCCGTTCGTGTCAGTCATCTGTAACAATACTTGTGTACGGTGCGATCATTAAGTAAATAGGGTTGCTAATGTGGTGTTTTAGTGTTCCTGGTTGATAGTTTTATCTGAAAAACAGCAAAAATAACATTAAAATAATTAAAATGTAGTTGTAGGAATTTCTTTTTTTTGTGCTCATACTTCGGAAACTGACATGATTGAACTGTTATGACATTCGAGACACAGAGGTTTAATCTCAGCATTGCTGAAAATTATTAAAAGAATAAGCGATATAAAATATTTTTTTGTACCTTATATGTGCTATCACTACATGGTATAATACAAAGTCGTTTAGTGTTGTTTGTCCCTATGCATGCTTAGATTTTTATAACTTCGCAACGATTTTTGTTGCAGTTTTTTTAATTGATCGAGTAAGTCAGGAGTAATGTTTATACATACATATCTTCACACCAAGTTTATTGCAGAGAGTAGCGAGTGCGAAATCGCACGATCCTTGCAGACCTTTCTGGCTTCCTTCACATTAATTACCCCCTTCATACAAGTAAACCGGTTTTGGAAAATTTTGGCACCACCCTCGAATAATACCCGTGCGATTTGCTCATGGAATGTCAACCTAGGTCTTCCCGGGTACCCACATTCATCCAAAATTGGATTGTTTATGTACTTTGTCAATGTTTCGTCTGCCATTCTTTTGAGCGGAGCATGACCATTCTCATTTCAGCACCCGTTATGTTATTATGAACTAGGTATAATGAGTTATATGCTAGCAAAGCGAAATATTCTGTATATTTTATCATTATGATCGTCAGACAGAGCATGTCTACTGCTGGACATAGACAATAAACAAGCTGATACATTTTATTGTCAAAATAAGTAATGCCTCTCTTCACCGTCACTAAAAAGTCATCGCTGGACTTTCCTTCTCAAAATTATTCGATACTTCATCTCTATATGATTTAGCAGTGCATAGGAATTTTATTAATATTTATTAAAAAATACCACAATTAAATAAAAAAGAAGAAAGCTGTGTAAAATTTATGAAAACGTAACCAGTTTATAAAAATATTCTCAATTCAAACGAAATTCATTTACATATTGTCTCGTTAGTTATAGTAGTCGTTAGTTAGTAGAGTTCTACAGTATGTGGAATTACAACATAACATTGTTATGTGTTTAAACTGTTCAATAAAATGACACTTGCAAATCAACCGTCCGTAATCCGTCATTTACCCCCTACAATATTTACACTATATTTACTATATTTACACGCGTCCACAGTTAAAGGTTAATAATACAAGACAAATTAATGATATTTGGTAATACAAAACTACGTTTTAACACTTACTACTTTCGTATACTCAAATTGCCACTGAATATAATAAATTTTTATATCATCATTAATCGTTACATAATTATATACATTAATCGTTACATACATTATCTGATCATATAATATGTGCTCTACTTTAAGCAGTCTCTCTTTTCTTAATGATTCACATTTAACAATAGTTACCTCATATTAAAAAAGAGTGAACATATTTTTATTTACTTACATGTATTTCAATACTTAATACAATGGAAGATAGACTACACCAACGTATTACAAGTAAATGTGTGGAAATATTTTACTACAACTATTTATATTGATATTCATTTATTAGGTATAGAAATAAACGTTCTAATATTGCCATGAAGCCTAAACGGGTTTCGGGGTGCTAGTACAAAGTTCTTAATAGACAAACGTTTCTAACAGTTGTGTGTGAAAACAAAGTGTGGCAGTTTAATTAGACGTACAGTAAAAGATAAATAAATAATTTTATATTGTTGGTGTAAATATTAGCGCTCATAATCTTAAAAGAAATGGTGTCACGTTAGCCATATTCTAAGTAGGTATGGTAAATCGTTAACAAGCATCTTAAATGTCAACTGTCTCCGTAAGACCCTCGAACAACTTAACAAGACGTCTTATGTTCAGTGATTCGTTTTGTAACTTAAGCGAGCGAGATTACTTGGACATTGTTACAAGACCTCCAATACGTTTCACTTTTAAGCATCGTCGAATAAAGAGAGTTGTTTTATGTTTGATGTGTGTGTGTGTGTTGTGTGTCTGCGTGTGTGTATGTGTGTTTGTGTGTACGTTTGTGAGTATGCGTTTTTGTTCGAAAGCTAATTTTAGAATAAAATAAAAGTTTTTTAGTAGACTGTAGATGCGATCGAGATTACTCAGACATTGTTACAAGACCTCCAATACGTTTCACTTTTAAGCATCGTCGGAAAAAGAGAGTTGTTATATGTTTGACGTGTTTGTGTGTCTGTGTGTGTATGTGTGTGTGTGTTTGTGTGTACGTTTGTGGGTATGCGTTTTTGTTCGAAAGCTAATTTTGGAATGAAATAAAAGTTTTTTAGTAGACTGTATATAATTTAATTGATTGCTCGGTGTAAATAAACCCAGCTAGTGGACAAAGCTTCTACATGTACCATGCTGGCCCTTTGTTGGCACCTATTCAGGGATTTAACTGACTGAAACACTGATGATATAGTTTACAGCTAAATAAATAAAAATCTTTGGACAAGTTATAGTAATTGAATGATTGTGTTATGAGTGCTAGTCAACGATTCTAATCTATATGTTATTAGGTGATACCAAAACTTTGGACACCTTTTTACAAAAACTGCGATTACGCAAGAGCTTAAAATTTGGCACACTTATAGTTTATGTATAGGAGAAGTGCAGAATGCAAATATTTTTCAATTATAATTCTTACAAAGTACATTAAATCAACGTTACCCATACTACCATGCATTTGACACACACAAACAAATATATTGATGATAACTGTGAAAGATCACAATCGGCGCACTAAAAAGTTTGGAAACAAAGTAGTTGGTCTTGACAAATGAAGATGGCGTTGTTATCAACAAGATATTAAAATTTAATATCTCCTCCTCGCTTTGGAATAGCTTACCCAACGCTCCATTCACTCTATTCCCTGCACTCACTCTCCTTTCTACATCCGCGGTGTACCTTTCATCCCTGCTAAAAGCACAACAGAGATATACAATTTCATTCACTTGTTCCAGCACTACATTATCAACCAAATTTCTTACATCCGTTCTGGCTACGTGTCTTTCAAACACCATTATTTTAGTTTTCATTGCATTCAAATGCAAGCCCCTTTCTGTACAATCTCCTTTCATAACTGTGACCAGTGTTTGCAGCTCAGATGGTGTAGAGACCAAAAGTACATCATCATCTGCATAAAGCAGGCAGTTCACCACTTGGTCACCCATACGCATTCCCACATTCAATGATCAATGTTGTTTGAATTGATTTAAAATAATTACAATGTTCCCTTTTGTTCCGGGCTCCGGGCAGAATAGAATTCTTCCTGCCTTCCTGCGAGGCAGCTCGTAAAAGGCGAGCATAGGCTTACCGTCACATATATAACATATATACTATAACATCTGAATAGGTGTTAGTTTTGCAGTGACTCGCCCGGACCACCGCCTTACCTATTCCGGCCGCCATAACTTCAGCGCTAGCCGTTGACATGTTCCAGTTCGGAGGGTTAGTTAGCCGGTAGACTTGCTTTTGCTTAAGGCCTAACATCCCGGACTCAGGTTGTCAACGCACCATTACCACCTTTGGTTTCTCTAGGCAGCGTAAATTTCTTACCATCAGGAAATCTATCTGCTTGTTTGCCTTTTAATATTATGAAAACAAAATACCCTGCTGTATTCCGAGTGCGACAGCGAAAGCATTTTAATATCTATCGAGAATCTTTAGATTCAGAATTCTGATGACATTAACAGAAATAAATCTCCGGGGCGTTAAAGCCCAACAATCGTACATCGAAGGACATCTCTCTGTAGGTCTAAGATAGAAATAGGATATTTAGAGTTATATTCATTCCCTCTAAGTGTTTCGATCTGAGTTTACCATTGAATAATATAAGCCTACTGCTTACCTACCAAGTAGGTAATAAGATACGAGCAAACAGATTTTGTAGTGACCATGATAGTAGAGTTTTGTGATGTCCGGCCTGGTTTACTACTACTACTATACTTACACTTGCTTCATAACTTCAGTGCTCAACAATATCGTGTGTCTGTTTAGAAGAATATGTTAGGAAGAAAACTTATTAGCGCAATTTTACTTTGACTATACAATTACGACCTTTGGTGTATACAGGCAACCAACTGTTCTCACTATTAGTTAAATCATGTCCATGTTTGTCTATATATGTCTTTCTTCAAATATCTAATTAGAGTACCCCAAAAACACATCTTCGTCACGTAACGAGTTCTACGATCCGTAGCCTTTCGTAGCCGTTCCATATCATTACCAGTTTCATTTCTAATACGCTACGCTAAATTCCAGAGCTTTTAGAACTATTTGAATAATGCTTTTTGTGACGTTTTCTGACATAGAACCGTTTTGAGGTTCTGTGAACTCAAACGTTATTGGGTTTTTCTGAACTCCTTTGAATACAATTGCAGCATACTTTTTTTTATTATTTTGATACGGTTTTGACTCCTCTGCTTATGCACGTTCTTCTATTAAAATAAGAACTTGCACATTAAGCTGCTAATACACGGTGTATTTTTTTTCGTAACAAATGAATAAAAGTTTACAGTCTTATTAAGCTCGTTTGTACCTGTTAGCTAAAAAAAAACATTTAACGACAGCGTAGCAGCCACGTATACACTTCAGTGTATCCAGGAGCATAGGACTAGTGACTTTTCTAAAGAAAACTTTTTGACTCCACTTTACAATACAATACAATAACTCTTTATTGTGCACCAAATACAGATAAATTACAAATACATCAAATAAAACTTAAATTATAAGATACACAAAGGCGGCCTTATCGCCAAATCAGCGATCACTTTTTTTAGAAAATGAAAAAAGAAACGAAACAAACATTTAATTATTAGATATAGTTTAAATTTTTATTTCATATTTTACATAACTTTAACACGATACCACAATTTTATATTTTTTTCTTCATATTGCTTTATCTAATAAGCACTTAGACAAGGACTTTTAGAAATAAGCCATTTCAATTAGGGATACAAATAAGTTGTGAATAAGTTGTTTTGATATACACCAATAAAAATCTTATGAAACTATTTTTTATTATGCTACACTATTATAGGAATAATTATACAATTACATAGTTACCCTAAATACGACGTTCCTTTACATCATTATCAAGGCTATCATATATTGGTTATTTTTCCTAATCTGTGTTAGAAACAGGTATGCAACTCTTTACAATATTTTTATACCAAACCGATTCCTTTACCAGTTACACATACAGTCTACACGTTTTCAAATTGTAATTGTAAATTGTAATATGAAAGAGATTCCTGTTATATTTCGTATATGTACCTTATTTTGCCGACAAAGACAGTATTTATCATTTCACAGATTGGAAGCATGACTCACTCTCTTCGAAATAAAGAAAATTTCATAAAGCGGCCTTAATGTAGTATAGCCTTAGTGTTTTCCTTTGTTGAAAAGTGGTATCTCTCGAAACATTACAAAGATTTTTTGCTTTTAGCGAGATCTCATTGTAGGCCCAAGATTTATCGAACTATTCGTCTATTTCTTATTGTGTACAAGCAGTATTAATAATAAAATATTTCATTATTAAGGTTTTTTTACCGCCTTTCAGATTTAGTTCCTTATATTTAATTCTCTAATGTAGTGAAAAACCAATCTCTCAGGATCCCATATGAGCAGTTCTTTATTGTGTCTTTAATGGTCGGATCCAATTATCCCAATCATAAACTTACTCAGACCGTTAAACGTAATGTATGTTACTAAAGCTTAACGAAACCTTCTTTCAATTTCTTTTTATAAAATCTAGGTCCGGATTACTTAATGTTATGAATAATAATTTAGTTTAAATCGAATGGTACCTAATTGACATTTTAAAGTTTAAAGCAATTCTATATGCATGTGATTTGTATACAGCAATTATAACAGTAGTGATTACTGTAGTGATTTCTTATTTTTATGTAGTCGAAGCCGCGTATAAGGTGTAGGTACATCCAGTAAGGTATAACTTAAGCTTAAAAATTTTAAAAGTAAAAAAAGGAGGTACGTAATTTTATAATTTATACAACCCACTCATTTTGCATAAAAACATTCTTGTAATGACAGCATAATTATTCTCTTTTAAATAGGTGTATAACGGTTACAATCCATCATCAAAATAACTTGACAATAAACAACTAGTAATAGCAAGTCAGATGCCTGCAACATATTTATCACAAAAATCCACATTTGCACAAAAACCTTAAAAATGTTTTGTATTTAATTTTACGTTTATGAGATAATTTTGAAAAAATGCCACCAAGGAAGTTATTATAAATCCAATTAAAAGTCTGTGAGCCAACGTTGCATTTGTATCGAAAGTTGGTCGCAACTCGTGTTATATTTAAAAAGATGTAACTTTAACTTTCTTTAAACCCCACCTCGGCAACTTGAAGTTAGCTTATCTTAACTATAGTTTAAGACTGCACTCGCATCTTTTATTTTTAATCTCCTCCCAAAGGCAGACGCTAGCTGAGTTGGAATTACTTTGCTCTTAAACAAAGATCGAAGATCACTGCTCATTTTTCAATACTTTGCAAACTGCTATCGCTTTGAAGTAAGTAATTGAATAAGTACTCAAGAGCTCATAATTACGTTTAACTACAGAAATACATAGAATTTAATGAAACTTCATTCATTTATTTGCTTTAACCTTTATGTTACGGTAGTTGTAGCTTAGAAAAGGAGTTGCAAATCTGAAAGTTTTAACTTAGTCTTTTAATAAAAAGCTAATACCTTTATAAATTATAATAGTCGAGCTATAATTATAAAGAAAAAGTTAGTGAGTTTATTTTTTTAAGTTATTGAGTGTCGTAGAAATAGAAACTATTAAGCCACAAGCGTTTAATGACCTGCAAAAATTCGAAGGTATTTTATATTAGCACTAGCCCTGTGCTTGGGTTGAAAAAGGAAAAAATGTCCCGGACAAGATTTAAACCTGTATTCTTTCGTCTCAGGCCGACGAACGCTCTAACATTTAGGCTACTGAGGATTCAAAGCCTATAGCGAAATTTTTAATACTTTTCCTTACCGTTTAAAAGTAAAGTATCTACACGCCCATATCCCCGAAAGGGTAGGCAGAGGCACAACCAAGGCACCTACGACTAACCCACACGTGATAGGTGGCATCCCTATCGCCAACCGGGCACGTTTCCCATCCCGGGAACGTTATTTTTTTTATCAGAAAACTGAAAATATACACTTTTTATGTTTTTTTTATTGCCCGACCCGAGGTTCGAACCCGGGACCTCAAAAAGTCAACTCCGAGGCCATCCACTAGATCACAGAGGCGATAGGCGGTCTTTAGCGTTTACGCGGGTAGTTATGTCCTATACATGGAGATACACAGTTCTGAGCACCAACTAAATGAGTTCATTTGTAACGATGGTAAAATGGTTAGAGCATTCGTCAGCTTGAGATTAAATAGTACAAGTCCAAATCCTGTCTGGGGCGGAAGATTTTCTTTCTTTGAAAATTTAAAATGAGAAACAGTTTTATAAGACCATTTAAAGCTGCTTCTAAAAATGGGGGTAAAAAGATTATTATATCCATCCTCAAACATGTTATGAAATAAGGAATTTAGAAAATAATAAGGCATAATAAACAGAAAAAAACTTGTACACACAAGAATCATTGAAGATTATCCGGATCCGAGCAACAAATTGCTGATCAACGGGGAGTTATTAATCAAAATATATTATTATGTAATAATGAACTTAGACATATTACAGAAGAAGTAAAATTTAAATTATCAATCACCAATGTACTAATTTTAATGAACCGAATAAAATTACCTTAAACAATAGAAGATTTACCAAATGTAAAATATCGCTAATAGTGGAAATGACAACACAAGCCATTGATACTAAAACAATCTACTCTGAAATACATCAATTCATAACGAATAAGTTCTAGATAAGTTACGGACAATTTCGCCATACCAAACCTACTAAAAGACCTTTCAAACAAAAGATAAAGCTCTCTAGAAAGTTAAACTACATTATAATTTTGCTAAAAGCACTGAAATTTTAACAAAACTTTTGTACAAGGATAAACCCTATGAAGAAAAAATTTAAATCGTATACTGTTCTGCATGCACTGAAGCAACTTCTTTCTCTTTATTTCTTTAGGTTTTGGCCTCCACGCTAGTATTTAGCCATTAGTCAAGTAGAAATTTGCATCGAATTTTACATCAATTTCAATTAATTATAATTAGTCATCAGTCATAATTCGTCAGGAAGTCACGTCAGGCTCTTGGGTAAAGCGGTGGCTCATTACACAAGCTCTGTAATGATATTTGGCGGCAACGAGGAAATACAGGATACGCTTATTTCTTAGTGATTATTTCATTTGTGCTCTTTCACTGAACAAAATTGTACAAAATGCCATCAAAATTGACTAATTTCACTCAATATTAACACGAAATTCAATAATTATGAAAAACTTCGACCATCTTTTCTTTCGATGGCGCCAAAACTCCAAACAACTTCTTACGGATCACAAATAAATGATACCAAAATATCAAATATTCTTTTCTAGCAGCGCAGACTAAAAAAAAAATTAAATACTTAAAGGAATTTGGAAGGACGACGTCATATAAGTAGGGTCGGCGGACTAAAGAACATAAGTCAAAAAATTCGATAAATTTTTTATTAGGTCTCTGGACTTCAAAAACTTCAATACGAAATCTAAAGCACTTAAGTCGCCGTCAAGTAGCTCTCAGCGTATTAAATAGTGCACCTGATCAACCTCGCACAATTTAAATATTCCGAGATGAAATAAAAAACATAAGTTGACTTATGTGTAAAGGAACTAGTAATGTGGTCAATTATTAAGAACACAAACTTGACTTATGTTGTCAGGTGCGATTTAAGTTTAGAGGATAATTATGTTTTAAAAGGATTATTTATAATGTAAGCTAAGGTGTAGCTGTAATTTTAACTTAGGATGCACATTTAGTTATATACACTTTCTTATGAGATTTAGTAGCTTGTCATCAGTGTTTTAATATTACAAAATATTGTGATGGATATCCAAAATAAAAAAATGGTAAACATGGCATTAGCAAACCAACCGCTGGGAAAAAAAACAGTAGCAGTCGTGGGACTGCTGATAGAAGTGAAAACGGAACTATTAAGTTGAGAGTTATTAAAACTATATGCAAAAATTATACGAAATTTTTTATGTTTTATTTATTAGTTACATATGATGGGTTAAACAAATCATGAACAAAATATAAATACAAAGTGGTTGAAAAAATAATTAATATACAATTATCTTGTCAGTCAGAAATAGTCGATGTATTAGTGTATACGTGTACACAGGCTACTGCGCGTGCGCTAGTCTGGCTCTCCATAGCTGTAGATAGGTATACTATTACCATTAGCATGTCGGTGACGCGAACCGAGGATTTTACCCTCTACCAAAACGCTCAACGCGCCTAAAGAAGTTTTCACTTTAATAAAGGTACAGTATTAAGAATATTTTCAGTGATTATTCATTGCTTTATTTTGTTCTTCTATCTTTGTTCTTTGCAATAAGTTACTTTAATACTGAAAATTTATTTTAGTAAATGAAAATTAAATCGCATTTTTAGCATATTAGGCAGTATCATCAAGAAAGATTTTATTCGTTTACAATAATTGTAAAGGAAAAGTCATACCAGAGCGAGTTATAAGAGCTATCATCAAGATTAAACTGCTTAACTTGTTTATAAAATGTAAATATTTAACGAAAACAGCGATATCCGGATATTTTTTCCCCCGTGTTGGTCCGGGCGCCTTTGAATAATATACCATCTGTCATCCTGCCAGGCAGCTCGTAAAGGGCGAGCATAGGCTTACCGTCACCAATACGAGTTTCGCAGCAACTTGCCCGGATTTGTACCACCGCCTTACCTATTCCAGTCGCCATAAAGTTAGCGCTTGCTTTTGACGTGTTCCAGTTTGGAGGGTAAGATAGCCGTAACTAAATGTTGCTGGAGGCTTAACATCCCGGCTTCAGTTTGGCAACGCACCATTACCACCTTTGGTGTCTCTAGGCGGCGTCAATTTCTTACCATCAGGAAATCCGTCTGCTTGTTTGACTTCCAGTATCCTAAAATTATCGCCTGTGTGGTCTAGCGATCCAGGTGTTGGACTTCATGTCGAGGTCCCGGGTTCTATTCTAATGAAAAAAATGTAGCTCGGGATTGGATATGTGCCCAGTTGGCGATAGGCTTGCATCCTATCACATTGTGGGACTTAATGTCTTCGGATAGTCGTAGTTGTGCCTCTGCTTAGCTCTTCGGGGATATGGGTTTGGAGATACCTACTTTAGTATCGAAAAAAAAACAACTAAAAAGGCTTTACAGCATTTATATATGAGTTAACTTTTAATTATTTCTATAACTATACTTTTTAATTTCTGAACTTTTGTACATAAGTCATACCAATAATTTAGGTCAAATAACATAAGTCTCTGAAATATAAAACTACAGGGCTTAGATAAAATTACGTATATACATTACACATAAAACATTTCTTTACACTTAATGCTTATGTACACTCATTTGAATAAAAAATTTTTTTTTGAATTTTCAAACCGTTTTTTATTGTTTCTGAGAAGTTCGATTTTTTGACTTAAGTGACTATATAGTAGTTTTTATTGAGAACTCAATAAGAGAAATATAATAAACTCACTAAATACACGAAGTTAATAATATAATGATATAAGCGTAATAATAAGAAAGCTACAATGTATATTGACTATCAAAAATCGTTTGACTGAATACTTCACAGCTGGTTATTAAAAGTACTAGAGACTTACAAAGCTCATCTTGACATTGAAAATGTCAATGGAAAACCCCGGTTTAATTGAAAAGAGTCTATCTTACACATACTGAAATCTTTCAAAGCCATAATAATATAAACGTACTCGTAAATAAGAAGTAGTGTTAAAAAACCAGGAAAATATACTATGTAGGGATAGGACTATTGCAATTGACAATCTGATACACTATAACAGAACCGATATAACTATATTCTCTAAAAGTTAACAAATTGTATAAATTGGATAGATGTATTTACATGCAACACCCATGACCGTCAAAGAAATCACTCAGATAAAATAAGTAAATATACTGATCTGGCGATTGAGACCTTGGGCATTAAAACGATTTTCATGAATTTTGTGGTTGTAGCGTTGTTAATCGATATATCTAGGTTCCGTTTTAAGAATATGTAGTTTTACCCTTGTTGTCAGGCTATGAAGAAGTTACGCATTATTACTAGAACACGTAGATGAATTTCGCCATCATACACAATAATGGATTAAGTAGAAAATCGGGCGGACCCCGAAAACAGAAAACTGGTTCGAGTCAACATGTCTACAATGAGATATTTTTTTTTATTTTTCCTAATGTACTTCTTTTGTAAGAAAAACTTTTATTATCAGCCCTTTATTAATGTTTCCAATATGAATGTTAGTACTTGTTTTCACAAACAAAACACGAAAACGTTCCTAATTACATGATTCGTTTGAAAATAAAATTTTCAAAAAACATGATTTACGAAAAAAACTAATACCGAGCAAAGCGGTAAAGCAGGAATGTTATAAGTATGTAATTGGCAATCACAAATTACGTTAGCTGTAATTTTATAATTATACTATGTAATTATATTATAAAATTAAAAGTCACTAAATCATTCACATTTAGAGGTTAACATTTACAAGAAAACGAGTATATGCCCTATATGTATTAAAAATCAAACTTTAACAAATCAGCGTCTAGGTTTAGTACTTTTATTGACAAAGAAAACAGTATGACTTAGAAATTAAGTCCTCAATCAGTATAAACGTAAAAGAGTCGACCGTATTCCAGGTTTAATAAGCCAAATGAAAATGAAAACTTCATAAACTTAGACTGATCCGATACTTAAACTTGGTAGCAGTTAATTATATTCACCGAAGTGATATCTGTGAAAAAATGGAAGTTTTGGTAAACAGCGTCGTAACTTTAAATTGGTTTTTTTCGCGGCCCAAGAGAAACGGTAAGAATTTTATTCTTTTCTTTGAAGCTACTGAAGAACTTATTATGCGAAATTATTATGTATACGAGATTTATTGGCTCCGGAACACCTGGTTTCTTGATCAAAGTCTAATAATCATTTTGCAAACGTACCTATCTACATAAAATAAAACTGTAGGAGAATGAATTATATACCCTGAAGACGTTTAGGAAAAAGATCCAGGCTCCTAAAATGAGCAGTAAAACAAAAAATTGGTATTTTGAGAATTTTTGTATGTCTGTATTCTAACCGCAATTTACACTGTACTAACGAATCGATAGTAGCAAAATTTGGCATGTAGTTATTCTGTGCCGAGAAAGGTTTCATATAGCCTAATTTCACTCCGTTTATTAGAAAGGCTCCCCAAGAATAGTCATAAATTTTGTAGTTTAAAAATTGCAGGCATAACAACTCCCAGCATAAAGTGACCACATAAATTGAAATTCGAAATCATTTCAATGTAAAGTTTACCTTACGCTGGTGGTTAGATTTTGTAATAAATTCTAATCATACAGAATCAAATAGAGTTACGGATGAATTGACGAGTTCAACTAGTACATTATACATATATCTGGTGATGATAAATGTATAGGTCAGTCAATCGTCACGGTCTTCGATTGACGATGTGTAATTTGTTACATGAATTAATTATTAATTTATTTGTTTTTTTTTTACTAGTTTCTCTAACTTTGTCAGAGTCTTTGCTCTGCTATCTATCCTTTCATACCAGTTCTCGCTGTTATGCTTCTCGCACTTTCATTCCTCATACTTGTTCTTTTTTTTCATTCTGTCTTTCACACTTGTTTGTGGGGATACCCACCTATCTATTTGCCTATGCTACACTTATAATTTATTTGTTGCAGATAATAAGGTAACAATTGTGTCAATATAAGCAACATCAATAGGGTGAATACACAATGTTCTACGATATCTTGGGGCTAATTAATATGAAGCTATTATTGAATATACAAGTGGCCGGAGTAAGTTTGATGTGGAAATTATGTTAATCACTCATCCGAGTTTGATTGCTGACAGGTTTGACAACTACCGCCGACCTCTAGGTTGGGTCACTAATTGATTTTACAGACAGACTTGATATATATCAACCACATATAGAATAGCTTATAGGTATATATAATACTAGGTGACCCAGCAAACTTCGTATCGCTTGACATTAACGCTTAGACAGTAGCGCAGTCTGTCAGATCCAATGTGAAACATTCTAAAATCAACAACTACTTATTATTAAAAAATTAATTAAAAAAAACATTTTCCAGTGGACCAAATTGTGAATCGAAACCATTCTCGAATTCCCTAGAACACATACAAAAAGTTTCATCGACATCGGTCCAGTCGTCTAGAAGGAGTTCAGTGACATACACACTCACAGAAGAATTATATATATAAAATAATAACATATTGTTTGCGACTTTGTTTTAATGGTAAAATTCAAACAGTAGTTTTAAATTACCAGATAAATTATTGAAGTGTACTGTGTTATAATCTGTACAAATGGAATTGATATCCATATCAGTAGGGATGTCAGTTACATGTTTTGTGTAGGTAAACATAGAAATAAAATATCAAGTTATCAATAATTATTATTATATAAGCATTACGAGTATGCTAATTACTAATACATCGAGAGTCAAAATTCAATCTTTAATTTTTAAGGGCGTTTCAAAACAAAAACCGTTTGAGCTTTGCTTTGCTAAGAAGATTTTGTCATTCTCGATCTTTAATGAAAGGATTAAGTTACAAAATAATTCATACAAATTTTTCTTATGTCTAAAGAAATATGAACTTCTCCGGAAGAGAGGGTTTTACAAAAAAATAAGAATTCTTAAGTTTATAGGTGCAGGTTACAAAATATAAACAATTTTTATATATATAATATAAATGAAAAGAAAACTGGATTCATGTTATTTAAAAAAAGTTTTAAATTTGTGAACAATTATTGGTTTATTATTTTTTATATTAAGTGACATATTGTGTTTTAATACTCTATAAGGACCATTGCGAATACAATCAAGTTTGTTTCCAATTTGAGTTTTTGACAATATCATATCTCCAGGCTTATACACGATATGGTTATTTTTATTAATTTGTATAATATATAATTTATACAGAAACTGCCCTAAAGTGTTAGACAGAGGCACAACTAGGTCACCCACGACCAGCTGAAGTCACTAAGTCCCACAATGTGATAGGTGGCAAGCCTATCACAAACTGGGCACATATCCTATCCCGGACAGCGACATTTTATAAGAAAATTGAAAATACAATTTTTTTATTACCTGACCCGGGGATCGAATCCGGCGCCCCAAAAAGTTGAGTCCAATGACGGACTGCTCGACCAAAGAGTTGTCTCTATTTATTTCTCTAGCAATCTACATCCAATCTTTATATATCCATAAATATTTAATTGCCAGGAAGAGATTGGATTAGTTCAATAATTAAAATTATAAATAATATTCTTATTGTTATTCTGAATGATACTCGATACAAAATTGCACAGGGACGTTGTTTCAAGTAACCTGTTACAGGTTCTTGTACTCTCGAACCCAACTTCCGTTTTTTTTATGGACCATCAAACAATCCATAAAAGCAATTTCAAAAATTGTTATGAAAAAAAGTCGAACAGATTATGGTATTGAGATAAACCCGAAAAGGAAATTCTATGACATCCGATTATTTCCGTTCAATACACTTTATTTCTGTTTGATCGCTACAAAGAGGCAATCTTCAATTAGTTAATGGGAGTCCGGATGTGAGTCATTTGTTGGCAATTAGAGTAAATTTATTGCCAATAGCTATATAACAAATCACTATTACTCATTTATGAAACTTGTATAATGTACTGGTGTGCACGGTTATTTTACACTTTTTATGTGATAAGAGAGCAAGCAACACACCCCTCTCCTGGTGGACAGAGACAACCGTGGCCGATAGAAATTAAAGATGTAACAGGAGCATTGTTGCCCCGTTTCCAGGATATTAGGCCTATTGGTCTAGTCTACCGGTTACTCTACCCTTCGGATATATGGCAGGAATACGAAAGGCATAAAGGCATAATAGGTATTAACTCGCACAAATCGTCGCAAATTCATACCATAAAGTCATAGTCACAGTGTTGGTGCTAAGCAGACTAGCAGGACATGACAGGAAATCTTTTGGTTTATATCTACTCTGTAAAGGAGTCAAGGACCAAATCCGGACAGTAGTATTTATTAAGATTAGTAAACATTCAAATGCTGTGTAAACTTAATAATTAAAGTAAATTATTGTTTGAATCCACTAACAGATTTCTTCATTAATTAGACATTAGTTAAATATTTTATATCCTACTAATTATGTAACTGATTAAGTTAAGGGCTGTTTAAGTCCTAAAATATTTGTGCCATGAGATAAGTAATGCAAATCAATTAAAATGTACAAACCGAACTTCTACTTCAATACTGATATCGCCTAAGTTGACAATAAGTTACAGACTTGGTGGCTATAGGGCCACCTTAGTAGTACGCTCTTTCAAAAAGTAAGAATTTTTGATGCCAGTTTAGAAACGACAGAGGAATCGATCAACTTACACAAAAAGAAAATATAGGAGTGTAACGGTAGTTGAAGGCCGCCCTGTACGAAATTCGTCATATTATAAAGAAACTCGACCTCTCTCAACTTCAGCAAAACATCGCTTCACGGTGCTCAAACAAGGTGTTTCTCTCCCAAAAGCATTTTGAAGATGAGCGGCACAGTCTCGCAAAAAAGAAATCTTTTAAATCATTAAAAATCATCGCTCTAAAATATTTTCGACTTAATTCCATTATCGTTGCGTACGTAGAACTACTATTATTAGAAGTAATTATATAGTAGAAATTGTTTCCCGCCATTTTTTTTAACTACTAAGACGATTGCAACGTCTTAAAATATAACATTCAAAATTCAAATAGTTCCGATTAGCTAGAACTGCAAAATTTTTAGTGTGCCCCGTATTTTTTTACAAAATTGACCCTCTGTCATTGGTTGCTGTTACTTTGAGGGTAGATGCCACCTTTTATTGAGGATGGGAATTCTTTTATTAAGGTAAAACAAGACAGTGATCGATCTGACTAACAGTTTTAGGAAATTTCAATAATTTTTGTTCTAAAAAGTTTCAACTGTGAATAAATTAATAATGTGTGTCAAAAATTGTTAATGAAACCTAATGATGTTTTTTTATTACCGACATTTGGCGCTTGGTTAATTTTGTTATTTTTTTTGATATTTAGTAACTTATGGCGTCTAGAGGTAGCCGTTGTGAGCATTATTGTCATGTCTTCAGTAAAATTTGCCAGGTTAAAACGAATCGATTTACGTTAAAATAACCAAAATCAGTTAACGCGTTTGGTTTCGGCAACGTCACATAAGAACAAACATTCATACATAAATATACATACATTACTTCTTGGCGTTACACAATCAGGTAAAAAAGTCTTACACATTTGAAGTATCTGAAGTACATATTATTATACATTTTGTAAATGTTTTTGTAGCTGACTTTACATAAATACGTCAGATTTCGTGGCCCAGCGAATTGACTGCTAACTGGTGCGTATTCGATGAATAAATCCAATATTTAAAACATGTGACTGACCTGTAGAACTTGACCAGCTCATGGAAGCCCCAAATAAAAACCGCCATCTACAAACATTAAACAATATTTAAAATTATGTTTGCGTAATTTCTTCTTGGTTTTCTTAAATGTAGAAATATTTCATTGCAATGAAGCCTGTAACACAATTTCGACTTTCTTAAATTCTTTTTTATGTTTAAAAAGTTTTAATAAGTGGAGCATTTCTAAGATTTCTAATGACGTACCTATTTAAAACAGGCCTGTTATATAAAAAGTATTTGTTTTGGATTCTAGTTACTTTATAGTAACGGGGATTGTAAAATCTAATAACATATTTACTAATTAATGGATAAAACTTTAAAATACTCAAAACTAACATCATCAGTTATATCGTGTCAGTCGTAAACAACAAATATTACTAATAATAATGAGTAATATTCTATCATATTATATGTTAAAGTACCGCTTAACGGTTAACATGACTGCAACAGCAGTTCTAAGCAAATTTTATTCTAAATTTGAGTTTTAATTGTCAGTTCACTCGTGAAAGTTACATCACCGTAATCCGTGTAAAATAAGCTACAAAACTGTGCAAAAGTTGTGAAAAAACCTTGTATGGATAAGTGTTAAAACACAAAAATAATTTTAAAATTCTCCGTTAACGTACTTAACTCGTCTCGCAGAACAAAAGACTGGACTTGGAACTTATAGATAACACCGACGACTCCATCTAACGTCGAGCAACTAGTACAAAGAGACTCACAATTTTCGAACAGATGTCATCTGGCAGCGTAGTGTAGTGGTTCGACATCTCGAATGCATCGTCTTGGGTTGCAAGTTTGAATCCTGAGTTCACCGATATATTTTTTTTGTCTTTTATTACTTTTATTTTAGTCTTTAATTTTTTTTTAATACGTATTTCATTGTATATTAAAAACATATGTAATATCATTAAATATTCCTTAATTTTATATAAAATATAATAAGAAGGATCTAAACACTCTTGTAGATTTTCTAAAGTAACAAAACCAAGAAATGGCATCTAATGCTAAGATATGTTATGGATGTAAAAATAAAATACATAAGAAGGAATTTATGATATGCGCCTTATGTAATTTCACATATGATTTGCCGTGTTCAAATATAACGCGAAAGCATTATTACCTTATGGATGACGACCGAAAAAAAATGGAGCTGTCAGGAATGCCGCAGTAAGCAGCCAAAATCGGATAATACCAACACTCCTGTGCGAGTTACGAGTAGACCTTTCGCATCTGAGTGTCAGTTCATAGTGTCAGTGATGATTACGTAGTGTCACGGTTCGCTCTAAAAAACAATGTTCGAAATCTGAAGGCTGTGAATCCTATGTCACGGAGGATAATTTACGTACTATTATTAAACAAGAAATTACGGAAACCATCAAGCAACTAGTGTCCGAACACTTGGCAAATATTGCTCAACAGATATCTGACTTTCACGAATCTCTTTCATTTTTTAATAAACAATACCATGAACTTGCACAATCTGTGAAAGAAAGAAATGAAGTCATTGCCGGCTTAGTATCGAGAAACGATATTTTGGAACAGCAGGTTAAGAGCTTAAGAAATAGAGCAAGTGAAGCAAAACAAGCGAGCACTGAATATTGAAATCAACGGAATCCCGGAACACAAATCAGAGAATCTTACGAAAACTACAGTCTACTAAGACAGTCCAATGAGAGGAGGAGTACCGGTCCAAAGATAATTATCTGAAATTGAAAAGAAGGAGAATTATTTTTTTGTTCTGCTACTCTCTCCACGCAGAGCGTAGATTAAAAGTAGCGATTTGAGATCTCCCGGGTGGATATGTCCCCTGAGGAGATTACGGAGGAATTTTGCAGCCTGGGCTTCGAGTCCGAATTTAGACGTCTCATCAGAGTCCTGGCAGGCAGGCTCAGATGCATATTCCTGAGCATTTTCGAGAGTACGCCCAATACAATCCCGGACATTTACAGCATCACAGTACTGCTGTATATGCCGGGAATCAAAATAGAAGCTTGGAAATAACTGTCATCGCCCTCAGCGCTGCGTGCGCTGTGAGGGAGAGATTTTGGTGAGGGAGTGCCCGAAACCAAAGGAGGAGTCGCCGAACTGTGCAAACTGCCCATTATCTTCTACCCAATTTTCCGAAAGGAATCAGCCAATAAAAAAGGCAGGTTGAACGAGGCCCACAAAGTTGAACGAAGATAGGCAGCAGACCCAGGTCAAGTCCAACCGCCCACCACATCCGCCATCTCAGGGTTCACCCTTAGGGCCCCCTCCTCCTGCAGAAGATCGCTTGTGCCAAGGCTCCTCTATTACTACTAAATGGAATAGAAAACGTGGAAAGAAGTTAAGGGTAAGGCCGTCTTCTTCTGTTACTTCCTTAGGGAACATCAACGTGGCACTGCCTGTTTCTGGGCCCTGCTTATAGGGTAAGATTTCCCAACTGTCACTATTACCGCCAAGATGAGCAGGGCACGGTGTATCGGGCTTATTGCGTCCTGCTAGTCTTGGTTCAACGGAGAGTTGTATTCAAACAGACTGACTAGGTGCCGACGTTAAAGAAGATCTGTTTAACCGAGCTATTTACAGCTGGGATAAGCGAATCGAGAAGGCTGGCAACGACTGGTCGTCGTTAAAATTCTTTTTTTTAAATATATTATAGGAAGGCATACAAGCAGACGGATTTCTTGATGGTAGGAAATTCACGCTGCCTAGAGACACCAAAGATGGTAATGGTGCGTTGCCAACCTGAGGTCAGGATGTTAGACATCGAGTCGATTAAAAGTAAGTTTACCGGCTACCTTACCCTCCGAACCGGAACACGTCATGACGTTATGGCGGCAGGAATAGGTAAGGCAGTGGTACCAATCCGTGCGAGTCGCTGCGAAACTCTACCACCTAGTCAGATGTCACGGTGTTAGCGACGATAAGCCTATGCTTGCCTTTTAGGAGCTGCCTGGCAAGAAAAGCAGATGGTCAATTGTGCAAAGGAGCCCGGACCAACACGGGGAACTAACTAACTAACTCCCCAAAACCCTTTGTGACCAAGACGGGATATCTCGTTGTTGCGCACAAGGTCGTGCCGAGATCTTTGCCAAACATATCGAATGCCAATTCCAACCCCACCCGGCTATCGATGGTGAACATGTAGCAACAGTAGTAAAGTATAGCCGCTGATATCTGGTGAGGATCCCATAATGTATAAGAATATTATTTTAAAACAATAAGAATAGAATTCGGCGAGAATGGGCCACGTCGTTATGCTACCCAAGCGAGGTAAAAATGTTTTGGACTTTACCAGCTAATTACTCTTTTGCCGGCGATGTCCAAAACATTCGAGAAACTCCTGTTACGATATCTTCACCAACACACTTTAAATGTGGAGTAATAGTATAATCCAAAGGGACTTGAGAATGGAGAGCATCGAGACTTTCATCACGCACCTAAAGAAAGTTGCCGAGGAGTTTGTTTCGTCGTTTCTTCTCCTGACTGGCTAGGCTTGGAAACGGTGGTAGCTTATGGTAGTTAGGGTTAAACCTAATTATATTTAAAAATTTTGCTCAATGGTATAATTTTAAAGATATTTGCAAACCCTAATGTGATAGAATATCGAGGCCTAACATCCCGGCCTCAAGTTGGCAACGCACCATTACCACCTTTGGTGTCTCTAGGCGGCGTGTATTTCTTACCATCAGGAAATCAGTCTGCTTGTTTGTCTTCCAATATCATAAAAAAAATGTTGGTATTAACAAATATCTTTTGTAACAGCTTTTAACACACATTTTCGGCAAATGAATAAATTTCGTTTTTCAAATAATTGAACTAGTTATAAATGTAAATAATCGGCTTAAGAGTTAAAGTGTATGTAATTAAATATTCTTTTTTATCAATACTAAAACATTTGCACACCAAAATATGGTAGAATATGTTGATATACTTAAATATTTTTGTAACATCTTATTTACACACATATTCAGCAAATAAATAATTCTCTTTCTTTATGTCTCTCTCTTTCTTTCAAAGAAAACCATGTTTGAGCGCGCCGTCCAACCAGCGCATCCAAACATTGCAGATATCGCCCGTTGGCATTCATATCCTCCAGACGCGAAGCCATACCCGCGCGATTCACCACGCACCTAACGTGTCTAAAACCCCACCTCTACCAATCCCACGAAGCCGTCGATCTTACGATCCTAGTAGTCCTGACTGGCTTCCTTCAAAATCATTACCCTTTTAGAACAAAGGTACCACCCTCGGATAATAACCAAGAAATTTGATAGTGGAATGGCTCTTTCCGGGTACCTATATCGATCCACATTCGCATTGTTTGTTTTGCACTCCTTTTATCCTGTACATCTTTTCATATGGTCATATGATCGAACCAGCGAAGCATGCTCTTTGTCTTTAACATCAACAGTGTCTCAAAGAACATTTTTAAAGCAATATCTCGAAAACGTGTCAGAAGATACCAAAGTCCATTGAATACCGTAATCATTTAAATGAATGCTGCAACTCTGTTTTTACGCTTTGCAAACTCAAACTTAAGGCACTCGGCAATCAGGCCGTTTGTCCAATGATTAGCATAGTTTTCCAAAGTTCCTTGAAATAACTTATTGTTAACTAAACCCCCTTCTCTCTCATTTAAATTCTATTGATTGCTTTAAATGTTTGTAGAAACGTTGTAGGCTTCTTGTAGACGACGGCGTTAATCAAAGATAATTTGTTACGAGAAGCCTTTCATTTCATTATTCGCAATACTTATTAAAACTTGGGATGGTTAAGAGTCGATATTCTATCCTATTAATATTATAAATGCGAAAGTTTGTATATTGTATGGATGTATGGATGTTTGTTACTCTTTCACGCAAAAACTACAAAGCCGATTACGATGAAATTTGGTATGTAGGGAGCTGAAGACCCAGAATAACATATAGGCTACTTTTTACCCCGGAGTTCCCGCGGGATTGGGACTTACGCGGGTGAAACCTTGGGGCGCAGCTAGTTTAATAATAAAGAGCACACACTTAATATTTTTTGTAGTACTGAAAGTCAAAAATACAGAGAAATTTCTAATATACATAAGTCCTACAGACAAACGAGATGGTAATGGTATGTCGCTAACATTTATTTTATAAGTAAACTAGCTGACCCGGCAGACGATGTTCTGCTATATTTTTAATGTAATTTAAATTAAATTTTTTTGGGGTAAATCACCCTTATCACTTAGGGGTTTTAAAAATATCTGTCGACCGATTCTCAGACCTACTCAATGGGTTCACAAAATTTCATGAGAATCTTCGAAGGAGTACGAGAACGAACATTGTGACACGAGAAACTTATATTAAGTAAATTCATTAGATGCTATTTAAAGAATTAAAGCATTTGATGTAGCCCATACAATAGGTTGTATTCACCGACTTGTCAACAATTAATACACAGATAGCATCATCACATTTGACTAGTACCTAGTTGAATGCATACCAAAGTGATATTTACATACCCGATCGAATCCGGGACCTCAAGAAGTCAAGTCCGACGCCGAACTGCTATACCTCAGAAGCGAACTGGAACTGAATCAACCCCCTAACGTGAAAATTCTTGACCTGTACGTGTAGATTCTGGTCCTACACCTATTTTCATATGTTATGTGTCTCTTTTATTTTTTCAAGGTAAAACGTTTTTAATACAATTTATTGTCTATACCTATACCTTGTCTGTTATCACAGAAACTTTGCAACATAGCAAGTACTGAATAACGGAAGCTTTTATTAGCATCACTTTGAAAATTAGTTTTCTTTTCATTTTTAACTCCCATAGTTCATTCCCAGAACGGCACTTTCATGGCTGCCTGGTAGTGAACTTATTTTTAAAAAAATTTTAGCTTTCTGGGAAGCGGTTATTTGAAACGGTTCACAAGGTGACAGTGTGAAAGGCGATAGATGTAAATATATAAATATAGCCGAATATATAAATATAGCTGAATAGATATAGTTTCACTTATTTGTATAATTATATCCATTCGGCTATGTTTTCTAATAATTGCGAAATGTTGCTATCTGAAACGAAGTTATTTTTTTTATAATATTACTTAATGTAGGTATGTAGCATTACATAATTGTTGTGTGTCATTAATACTAGAACATGGTTGTTTTTTATAGTTCTCAAAGTTGTAGTAAACAGTGAATAAATAGTTTTGGTTTTATTAGATAATAAGATCAGTTTCTCGGAGCTTGGCTATCTAGTTTCCGTTTAACTTTTTATTGATCTAAGAAACTGAAACATGTAAACAATTGCGTTGTATATTTATATAATTTTATCTTCATGATTTTTTGTGGTCGTTTTATTAGGAAAATTAATTTATATCACCTTATGTAATTTCCGATGTATTATTAGGTACTACTGCAATTAGCCTTTTTCCTGGGAAGATTAAAAAAAGATCCGCTAGGGGCAGCACCGGTGAGGGGGTACATATGTTTTGATTTCTCTATTGACAACAACGTTAAATGATTCTTATTAATATTAGAATATTACTTTATTTGTAAACTATTTTGTTCAACTTTGATTTCAATTGATCCAGGTTGAATTGGAGTTAAGTTCATTAGTAATTGCTCAACTTTTATTTCTGAAATTAACTGTTCGTCTAGACTTAAATCGTAATCATCATATTTTATGCTTAGCAAAGTATTCCACATACAACTAATTTCCTTTTTACTTTGAACTATACAAACAAATCTGGATGTAAACTGATTTTTATCGTAGTTATCATTTAAATATTGTTTTTTTTATTCAGAATAAAATTTATTATTGATTTATTTAGGTGTTTACGTTTGGTGGTATAGCTAACAATTAAAACGTTGTCTGGATTATTGCCTAATTTTTTGCCTTTATTCCATTCTTTTAATTTTGATGTGCATGTGCCGTACATCATAACTGTAACGTACAGTATAATCCTCAAGTTTGTAAAGTAAAGCAACAATATGAGAACAGTTCTCTGAAGGAGATGCTGGACACTGACACTGATCATTTATAGTTTTGCTACTATTCTTATTCAAAGCTATACTTATTTTATACTTCACATTAACTCGAAAAGAAGATTGTACGTCAGCTCTAAAGTAATACACCAAATCATACGCATTGTCTTCCATATTTGACACAAAGTAACTTAAACAATATTGTCTTCCTCTTTGAAGTGCTTTCGAGTTTCCACAATTCGGATATAATTTTATATATTATACATATTAATTTTACATATTGTATATGTTTAACGTTGTTGTCAATAGAAAATTCAAAACATATGTACCCCCCACCGGTGCTGCCCCTAGCGGATATTTTTTTAATCTTCCCAGGAAAAAGGCTAATACTGACGAATCTTATCAAAATCCACCCAATATATTTTGCTTGCTTCAAGAACAAATAATTGTCAGACATCTATTGTTTTCCTATTCATTTAAAGCATTTGAGCTCCTTAACATGTTTTTAAATATAATTAACTAGCAGACAAGGTAACTAAACAAATAATTTGCAATAGAAATAATTTTGCCTCTATAAATTGAGATTGTCGCTATCCTATCTTACAAGTTGGACCTAACTTCACACGATGTGCAAATTTCATTAAAATCGGTAAACTAGTTTAGGAGTCTATTGCCTGCAAACAACGTGACGCGTATTTTAAAGTTTCTGTTTCAGGATGTATGAAATTCCGTTTTCTACATTTTTATTTTATGGGACATTAGGATAATTATTTCAGTACTATAATACACAAACCCCAGACTTTTGTAGAGGAATTTACCTGCGTTCTTCACCAGAATTCTACAATTATTATATTAATAATTAATTAATAGATATTTAATTTATATAAAATGTACATATAAATTAAATATCTATTAAAATTTATGAAAGTGACAATGGTTAATAATTTTGCTTAAAACGATAAAATGACATATTTTTTAAAGCGATAGGGTAGAAAATGAAGCCGACAGCTCTCTGGTAGTAAGAAATAGTCCTGGCCTAAAGACCCCACAGATGGTCAGATTCGTCGCTGTCATGTGGTTCGGATCTTAAGCCTATTGTGCAAGTTTTTTTCCTTCCGGTTGCCCTAACTTTCGGACCTGAACATGACAATGTCATTGTGGCGGCAGCAATAGGTAAGGCGGTAGATCTCTGCCTAGAGCAAGTTGCTGCACAGCACTTGACCACCAATTGTATTGTTGGTAATGACCCACGTAACTAATGAGAGGCGAGCTCTTAGAACTGCCGACAGGAAGTCAAATGATCTGTTCCACACAGAGAAACCAGACCAACACGGGGAAAAGGTTGATGTTAATTATTATTATGAGCTACACAATTTATTTTTTATTTATGATATTGGAAGGCAAACAAGCAGACGGATTTCCTGATGTTAAGAAATTCACGCCGCCTAGAGACAGCAAAGGTGGTAATGGTGCGTTGCCAACCTGACGCTGGGATGTTAAGTTTCGAGCAAAAGTAAGTTTACCGGCTACCTTACCCTCCGAACCGGAACACGTCATGACGTTATGGCGGCAGGAATAGGTAAGGCGGTGGTACCAATCCAGGCGAGTCGCTGCTAAACTCTACCACCTAGTCATATGGCACGGTGTTAGTGACGGTGAGCCTATGCTCGCCTTTTACGAGCTGCTTGGCAAGGAAGGCAGATGGTCTATTCTACAAAGGAGCCCGGACCAACACGGGGGAATAAAACAAAATAAAAAATAACACAAGCGATGCCAATGTCTACTAAGATTATATTGTGTGTCAGTAATGGAACGTTATGTATACCCGACGCGAAAGCCTAATTTGAAACGATAAAAACGACATGAATCTGCTGAAACTGCATTAAGTATTAAGTAATAACGAAACTAGCTGACCCAGCAAACTTCGTATCGCTTGACATTAATGTATCGACAGTCGCGCAGTCTGTCGGATCCGATGTGAAACATTCCAAAATCAACAACTACTTATTATTAAAAAAATAATTAAAAAAACATTTTCCAGGAGACCAAATTGTGAATCTAAACCATTCTCGAATTCCCTTGAACACGCACAAAAACTTTCATCAACATCGGTCTAGCCGTTTAGAAGGAGTTCAGTGACATACACACTCACAGAAGAATTATATATATAAAGATGCATAATTAACTAAACAAATATTTCCTGAACAAATTGTTTGTGTGTATTATTGGCGTCAGATAACGATAAGATAACGATAACACATAGATACTAGAATAAATTTATTGAATATTTAGACACGGAAACATAGCCATTTAAATGTTAATCACACAAATGTCTGCCTCCGTTGGCAATCGAACCCAAGCCTCGCGGTACGTCGTTGGCGTTAGCGTATAAGCTAACCACTCCACCAAGGGATCGATGCATAAGCCGTAAAAATATTTTTAATTAAAATGAGTTACTTCCTTTTTCATTAGAATATTAAATTAAAGTGTACTAAAATTACTGTTCTAGACACTCTCTTCCCTTTGATATTTTTACATCAATTACACTGAATTAAATAACATCGCCTCTGTGTCTAATGGCTCGGCGTCGAACTTGATTTCTTGAGGTCCCGGGTTTGATTCTCGGATCAGAAA
>NJDD01000669.1:165736-176973 GCA_002245505.1 Calephelis nemesis | reverse complement strand
TTTTTCAAATTTCAAAAATGTTGGTAAATTTAATTTACTTGACCAAATTATTATATTATTAATAACTTAATTTACTTGAGCCTATTTTTATAAACACTTAATTTTAATTCGACATAATTACAATACAATAGAAATAAGACCGGAAAGAATTATTATTATAAAAAAAACCAAAAGAACCTAAGTATAAAAAACTCAATAAGAAACGCTCATTAAAAAGGTATATTATATGTAGTTGTCACAATAAAGTTTAACTACTCTACCTATTATTAATTTCAATAGGTTTTTTATTTTATTTCTCATAGTTATTTACAAAGAAAATACACATTTAATATTTTAAATAAAACTAGAGAAAACGCAGTTTTTTAATTAACAACTTTAAAACGATTTTTGGTATTTGGAAAATTTAAAAGTCTGCAACAAGCATTTTTTGAAATTCAATATACTTACCGTTTTTAATTTTGACTACTTCCACTTCAATTTTTTTTAATAATTTGTATGTTTCCATACACATGTGGGATCTTTACTTTTTTTATTTATTTCAACTTTTTTGTACACATTACATTAATGTTTTTTTAAAGAAAAATCGAACTTTATACTGGTTGGCATTTTACCCCAGTCAATCTTTGGGGACAAAAGATTCATGTGTATGTGTATGTAAGTACTACATGATTATTAATAAATAAATGAGCAAATTATATGCGTGTGTGATTGTTGTCAGTTAATGATAATATTACGAAGAAATATTTAAGATTGAGTCGAACAAATAGCTGTCATTGAACTGATTTGTTTGGTTGCGCGCTGTTATATAGCTACGCCATTATATTTAGTTTTTTTTAGATTTATCGGTAATAATATCTACAATATATTTAGATCGCAGATCACTTAAACGCCATCACGCTATTTTGTATATTTTTATAAACTCATTAAGCCGATTAAAAATATTCTATGTTTTGTAAACCTTTTTTACAAATATTGTTGCTGAATTAACCGTGATAAAAGTTATGTACATTTTAAATGTATAAATAAAATATTTTTCTAATACAATAAGCATAACCATGACTGTCATATTTCCGCTTTTATTCTCGAAGCAATATTGAACAGAGCCTGGAATAAATATAATAATCACCCAGACGAAAAACAGTTCCTCGTCGAAAATAAAACCCTAGCCTGTTGGTCGGTGACTTTAAAAATGTTTTTTTTTTTCCGAATACTTTCTGCAACTTGAGTTTTGGATAAAAGAGACCACATTATGGATTCTTAAAAGGTATATCATGACCCTAATACTAATCACTTTTGGTGCAGTCGAGTTTTTATTTTTTATTTATGTAAAAAGGTGTATCAAATAGCTTGACTTTCATTATTTTATACTATAAAAGTATTTAACATTAAAATGAAAGGGAAAATTAAACACATTGCGTAAGCTTTAAAATGGTATTGTGAACGTCGGTTTCGTAGAACTTTGTTCATATTTTGTATAAAGTATGTCAATTTTAAACAAGTTTAACGTTAACTCGTTTACTACTTTACTGCTTTGTTTTAGTATATGGTGTTTTGATGACTAAAAGACGTTAAGAAAGTTTGGTGACCTCGTTACCTTAATATCTCTATTTATCACTTATCCGTAGTATTTAAAAAAAATAGCTTAAAAACTAAAATATCAGTTAAATGAGTATAGTTTCTAAACTTCTTATCGTCGGTGCTTGGTGGAATTCCATTCTTGAAACAATTTATTCAGAACACTTGTACTTTCCACAATATAAATATAGTATAAATATAAATGAGGATACATTTGTTTGTTTCAAAACGAATAATGCATGATAAAGAAGCATTTATAACATGTATTATGTCCACTAAAGGCCACTGTAGGTTAGGGTAGCCGGTAGACTTGCACAATAGGCACATCGAGATGTCGAGGCCACAGGACAGCTACGTATCGGTAACATCTATGGCGCTTATAGGCATTGGTTACCTCTTATCATCTGGAGAGCCGTGTACTTGTTATCAGTCTTGTCCTATTAAAAACTTGCAATTATGGGATCTTTCTCAGTTAATTAAGTTAACGATAAAAGTAAAGAATAACTAACAAAACGCACTTCATTCTTTTCTATATATATAAAAGAAAGAGGTGTTAGTTACACTATTTATAACACAAGAACGGCTGAACCGATTAGGCTGAAAATTAAGTGGGAAGAGAGCATAGAACCGGGAAAAGGACATAAGGTACTTTTTGTTCTGTTCGATTGTGAGGAAACTGGGCAAAACAACATTTTAATTTTTCCCATACAAACTGTACGGGCGGAACGAATTTCACGGGAACAGCTGATGTGCTTTAATAAAACAAAAATGTTTTACCTCCAAAAGTGTGAGAGAAGTTTTACTAATTTTTTTTTTTTTGAAAGAATATACCCACTTACAGGTTTTTTCAAATTTAATTGTATTGATTCTTATTATAAAAACTCGATCTTGAAACAATCTGCTTTTCTTTTAGGCTTTTAACACTTCCGAGTGCTAACCCACAGGTTTGGACTCAACCTACAAAATGGTGGAACCGTTTTCGATTATAGTTAAGGTTTGGTAGAACTGTATAGCAAAGACAGTGATTGTACGACATATGCAGTTCAAGATAATTTTATTGGAAATTATCTTGAGATATAAGAATGTTATATCTTGAACAATATCTAAAAAAAAATATTTTCAGAATGGGATTGCGTGTTGTCGCCACTCCCAATGGCAGGAGTAGCAGGTTCAGCGCGCCAGGAGTGGGTGGCTCGTCACGTGCTTGCAGCAGGGGCGTTGCTTGGGAAAAGCTGTTCGGCCACACTAAAGCTGGCTGGACACAAACCCGCATTACAGACGCAGGTAATAAATATCAATAAATGTATATGTATTATGGGGTGACAAAACAGGTCAAACAGTGCGTTATGAATGAATTGGACTTACAGTAAGCCAAACACCCCAAATATACTATTTAGTTTGGATTTTCGCTAAGTAACGCTTTTTTCTATTAATTTTAATAAATTGATATCGGAAACTAAGTGCAAATTGATAGTAAAAATAATGACACTTAAGTTTTCAGGTATGATATGAAATAGGTACATTAAAATAATGCTTTAGCGGAAACTAGGATTCCTGCTAAAATTAAAAACTAGTGTAAATAACGATATAATGTTGATTGATAAAGGTAATAAAGCTAGACAAAAGAGGAAGCAATCCATCACTACCAATAGCAAAATAACGGCATGAACATTTTGGCTTTTCAATTTGATCAGTTACTAGTATATTTTACACATACTTGTAAAGCTGATTTCACAAAATGATTGACATCGTGGACTAAATAACACCCGATGGGAAGTGTCTCGTTTATAGTAGCTCAGATAAGTCTTCGGCCATATAACATTTTGAGATCTGTGGTGGGCGATGCGTTTGTGTCTGGTCGTCGACTTTGCTTAATTATTCGCCCATTCACCTACACTGAAAAGCAATTGTGTGCGTGTGTGTGTTTTATCTTTTCTGCTGATTAATAGAAGTTGGATAAAACTTATGTGAGTGAGCTGGATAACTTACAACTATACATAAATTTGTTTACATTTATAGACACATTGAGTTGTGATTCATGTCCGCCATAACGACAAAACCTGTAAGATGATGATTAGGTTCTAGAAATAAGTTATCATATAAACAAAGATTTGGTCTCTTAATGCTAAAGGTTGCGTCCAAATACTTATCACTACATTGTGAGGTATTGCTTGGACTGCTATATTTATTAATATACATTATTGCGGACTGAATAATAGTTTCAAACAGTGGCGGTCATTTAATTTTAAGTTATCGCTATCTTATTTCAACGAAAAAAATAGAAAGAGACAAGACACGTTTAGTGCTGTCAGATTACAATGTACATGAAATTTTTGCAGACGTTAAATCTATAACTTGCAAAACGTTGATGAAAAACATCATAATTTGACATGTCTAAAATGTTCCATATCTTTTGTTTTTTTTTCGTTTGAAGAAGATAGCATGCATCTAAAATGAGTTTAGTTTGTGAACAGCAGAATCATTACCAGTTACTATCTATATATTAACATGTATGCAGTATGTAGTAAAAACTATCAACATTTTGGTTTCTAGGGATATTTATTCGGATGTCACTTGGCGCTTGCATGGCAGGCCTTCTTGGATCTGGAGACTTTTTCTGGTCCAGAGCCCGCCAGCTTCTCCCTGGTAGGCGCTCCTCTCGCCTTTACGCTGGAAGCTAGACCTGAGCTATACCAGTACATCGAGGCCGGTCGTCGCAGCGTAAAAGACGTTGATTACCATGCGGTAAGTTAAAATAAATCATGAAGTCTAAAATCATGCTTCTTTCTATTTGCGTCCAAAAATGAAAAAGGTCTCAGGTCCTCAAAATGAAAAAAAAAACGTCAGCCTAGCTCCAAGCAGAACCGTGGACATCATTCTTCAGCTGAATATGAATGCAGAACTTCTAGGTAGAATTAGGCTTGCCAACTTTAAGATACGAATTTGCTGGAAATTGGAAGACTTTGAAAAGCGAGATTCGATTTATTTTGTTTATAATAAGAATTTTTTTTCGAGAATCAGAATTTAAAATAAAACATCCTCTACATTAATAATAGTAAATTTAATAGTAATAGTATATGAAATAGTAACAGTTAATGTAGATTATAACTATGAGTGTATATAATAAAGAAGTCATAAATATGCTTAATTCCAAAGCATATAATATATTATTAAATTATGGCAGAGGTCGTTGGCTAAAGAGAATGTTTATATAAACCTTTACTTTCCTATAGCTCTACGAGGCAGTGCTAGAAGGGAGTGGCATCGAACAAACGAAACAGCTGCAGCGCGAGCACATCGGGCGCGCCAGCCGCGTGCTCGACAGCTTCCCCGACTGCGACGCGCGGACCGCACTCGCCAACATCATCGTCGCCATGCTGCCCTGAGGAACCTTGGGGGCAACAGCCGAATGTTACACTCTCCAAGACGCTACCATCAATCAAATGTTAACAGGTTAGGGGTCGTCCATTAAATAATAAATACCCTTGGACAAATTATATCTAACCCAAAAATTAAGCAAATTATATGCTTATACTAGTATTATGGGGTTAGGAACGATACTAATGAAAACGATAATTAAAAATTCTTAAATAAATACCTATCACAGTAAATTCCACAAACACTTGCAGACTCAGAAATGCAAACATGTAAATGTTGATTTCCGTCTATTATTAGTAACCTATCTAAAATAGTGCTATTTAAGATCAGTTGCCAGGTAACCGCTAATATTTTTCAATCATTGACAAAACTAGAAGGCCTATATTTATCTGTAGATAAGTTATTAATATAGGCCCTACACAAATACCTGTTCCCGTTGGTCGGTCGTGATAGGTGTGTACCTAACCTAATCCTTCGACGGTCAAATCATATGATTCGAAATAGCCCACCTTTCACGCAAGGGAGTGAAAGTGTGATGAAACATCATGTAAGTATAGTTAGTCATTGAAAGCTCGATTTCTAAACCGCCAATATCTATTTGTTAGGTTTAAGAAAGCCCTACTATTCCGTGGTCCAAATATTTTTACTTCTTAGGCCCGTCACATACAATCGGAATGTTGTTGTATTTTCCTTTTTATGAAGCGAAATTACGTAACAATAAATTTTGTCCATAGTAAATTGACATAAATTCCGAACAAAAGATGCTTGATGTATGTGGTAGGTCGGTCCATAAATCCATTGCGGTAAAAAAAAATTCAAAAGGGAATTTTGTAACAAAATGCCGATTGAGTGTGGCGAGCCTTTTATATGTATTATTATAGTTCCCGTGTCGAAAACCCTTAAAAACCATACATATTGTTGGATGAGGCATAATATCAAACCTCAAAATATAAAACCAAGGGAGAAAGCGAGCTTAAAAAATGCTAAAAAACATGATGTGATTAATGGACGGTCGATACTGGAAAGTATTGCCAACTGCATACATGTTTTTAACGGGACTGACCATATTATTACAGTCCTCGTGAAAGTCTTCGATCTTGAAACTCGAGTAATGTGTATTAAACGTACTATCGCACAAAGTGTTTTGGCTGAAAACTCTCTTTAGACGGATTCTGCCTTCGTTAACAATAAGCCTTATTGTAATAATAATACGTATTGATGTACGTATAGTGGGACCCGCCGATTTACATCTTATTTCTTCACAATAAGGTACCGTTCAAAATCATGTCCAGATTTATTTGCTAAGAAAACTATAATTACAAGTATCTGGCCGAAATTAGATTTTAGCCAAAATCGAAATCGGAGTTATGGTTTCGGTTTGACCTGAAGGGTAAGCAAGGTCGAATTTTCGGTTTCGGTTTTGACTGGAAACGTATGTCGGTCGGTCACTCATAATAATAATACTTAGGTCATTTATGGTCTGAGAATATTATTAATTTGTTTTCTAAAATAAGATTTTTCCCTGTCACATATATTTGAATTTCATAATTTAAAACGGATATAGACAAAGTAGTACAAAAAATGTATATTTTGGTAAATAGGTAAATATTCTCTTAATAATTATATGGAAGACGTTACCAATATCAATATGTAATGAAATTATTTTGTTTTATATTTTAGGTTTTAAAATGTATTAAATTCTTAAGTGATAAATAATCAATGTACTTAAATGAAAATGATATTTTTTATAATGATGTATTTTTTATAAATAAATAAGTTTTACTTAACTTTATAATTATTGTTTTTAATATGAAAATAGATAATAAGTAAATAAATACTCGAAATAACTTTATATAAGCTTGAACTATACACTATATTTTTTAGATTTTTATCAAATTGCTCAAGTTTTATAAAATATAATACATTCCAAAGTAAATTGTATTTTTTATTTATCCATTTTTATTTTGTTTATGCGATTAAAAGATTTAGTATTTACAAGCATATCTGAATGTGTGAAAACCTATGGTGAAAGCTGTATAAAAATAATACTTATCGAAAAAGTGAACCTTCAATAAAGTTCCGTGTAATAATATATCGTTAGCTACTAAAAATAAAGCTTTATGTACTCGTATGCAAGAAATAGCAGAACCACGAGTAAAACGCAAACTTAAGGACCAAAAAGTAACATCAAAGATACAATACAATACAATAACTCTTTATTGTGCACCAAATACAGATAAATTACAAATACATCAAATAAAACTTAAATTATAAGATACCATTAGGTTCTAACTAAAGGTGAGCGCCATCTAGCGTTAGTCAAAATTTCCGGCGAACGGTTTTAATGTATGACATGGTCAATCTATATATTTACTAATCTCTGGTAACAGTAGTGTATCAAACATTGCATTTGGGTTTTGTGCAGTGGATCACCATAAAAAAAACTGATTATTAATATTCAATGAAGATTTGTTGATAGTAACAATTTATATGCTAGGCACATGTAAATTGGTAAGAGGCAAGTCGGAGAATGTCACTAAGGTAGTCACGATTTGGTAGCTTTATGAAAACTCGCCACAATTAGTTTTAGCCCTTTTCCTTTTCATGTAGAAGTCGTGTTTCGTTTGGAGTGCACGTTAACTGGTTAACTTGTTTATTTGTACATTGGCCTAAACATTCCAGTCTGATGTTGCCAACGCACTAAAATATGGCAATAATTAATTCATGCCAAATAGTATTTTTAACAGACTTCTTTTATCTAAATAAAATTATTCAATTCGCAATTTTCCGCCACATATGTATACGTATTATGGCGTGGCTAAACAGGCAAAATATTGCACTATGAATGAATTGGACTTACCGGAAGTCAAAACCCCCATTCAGCTCCACACAACACACACCACTAAACTGTTTTATTCAGTCATTGTCAACAAGTCAGAATCTGATGATGGAATCCTAGGGAAATAGAGAAAAGTATTTACGTTCAGAATCGGAATGTTTTGTACTTAGATAATTTACTTATTGAAGTCAAACTCGATTTTTTGGCAGTTTTACTCTCTTAAATTATTTTGTAGCCGACGAGTATCTCTACTATCATGGAATCCTTCTGCTTATTTTCGTATAATATCAAAGAACATTTATTTATCCCTTTTCTGCACACTAAGAGTGCGCTAAAGAACAACCAGCTGGAAACGGCGTTACCAAAAATGTACTTTGTTAAGAGCACTATGCTCTTAGAAGGTATATTGCATATATAGGTTGATGCAAAATGTAGGTAAGTAGCAATAAAACAAAAAATATCTTTTTAAATTATTGTATTAATAAATAATGGTAGTTCTATTTACATGACACTCTTTTGTTTTGGCAGAAGACAAAATATTACACAATAGGTTCGTCGTAACTGAAACGCAACGAACTCTTATTTAAAACTTGTAAAAAAACATTCACAATGATAAAACTAATTTTCACAGTTCACCGCACATAAAGGTAAGCTTAGATGATCGAAGGATAACATATCCATATTCGACAAAACACTATCTGAATCAATTGAAACCAAATTTATAATCCCAATATATACCTTAGACAAAACAACCACTTTTACCGCTGTTATCTTTAACAAAGTACTTATACCTTCGTTGTACTTCAACATGCGATCATCTGAGCTTATCCTTAGGACAAAAACATATAAAAAACTTTTTGGTTTACAATATTTCAAAATACTGGTCGTTTTTGGTTTGTGGCTAATTTACCGCCCACGCAAGTAATACACTTGCAACGGTCAACTTACAAATATTCGTTAGCTTTGTGCCGGTGACTCACAACACACTGAAGAAAGACATACCTACATACAAGCAAACAAGCACTCGTGAATTATGTTTATATCACAGGTTCCTAATGTGATCTCGAGTATGTTATGAATATCAACTAAAATGGGAACTAACCTTTCCTACATTCAGAAGTCAATGAAATTATATTTTTTTCATTCTTAACACTACAAATAAAAGCACTATAAAAATATTTATTATTAAAATTTAGAAGACATTTCAAATATTTTATGTGGAGAAATCCCCATGAATGCACTCTAGTAATGACTATTGTTAACACATCATACATATTTTAAATTAGCTTGAAATTTACTGAACAAATTCTGTTACTGTGGCTGTATGTTGTGATGATATTATTCTGCGATTGCTTCTGATATGTCTTGTCACCCAATGCATCAACTAGTGAGCCTATATTTATGGCAAGAACAAAGGCATTACCAATGACACACAAATAATATCAGAATAATTTAGGCAATTCAGCAAGAGCTTAACTGTCAAGTATTTTCACATAAGATCGACGACTAACGCACCATTCGTTTATTATTTAAATATTTTCACTCCTACGTTACAATGTACATAGACTCCGATGTCTATTATTGCTTATTTTTTATAAGTTTTGTTCTCAAAACTTCATTTCTTATAAATAATTTCAAGTCCCAATAAATTTACCATTCAATAAATACGTACACGTAAAAAATATAAACTATATCAATAGTTTAATCTTTAAAACAAACTTTTTCTTATCCTAATTATATATTAATAACTATTCATCAGTATGTTCTCATTCAATTTCAATAATATGCCTACTTTATAATCTCCAAGCGCCTGATATTTTTGCAAACACTCTATATAATAATTGTCATTTATATTTCTTTCAACACATGAACGGTACTATAATTTGTCGTCACATATTTAATTATAAGAATTCATTAAAAGTACTCAATTCATACTTACATAACATGGTCAGTTTTTAAAAGTAATTTCCAGCTACGACTCAAACTTGGACAGCCAGACGCACAGGCACTCGAGTTGAAAGTAAAGAAGGCTTTGAAACATGCAAAAACAACTGCCGATAATTTATATCAAATTGTAAAGCAAATATATTAAATATTTAACCTACAGTAACACTAAATTATTACAAAGAAAATTCAATAATGATTCACGTAATACAATATAAATAAGTTAAATATTCTAAAAAGCTAAAAATACACACGTCTTAACCTAATAAAAAGCACTCGTTTATACCGTGGTGAAGCACACCGTGATTTACATTTAAATAAAATGCCAAAACTAGTCGCCATTATGGCGGAGGAATGAATTAAAATAATGTTTATATAAAACTAATACAGAAGGTACAAAAATATCAATACGATCGCCGGACCGCGCGGTCTACAACTGGGATATTTGTACTTTCGCTCTAGTTCGTGTATACATTGTAGGGTTAGTATTTTATGAGATCATTGCATCGCACAATACGTCATTATGCGCTAAATTAAAACATCGACAAAATATGCAGATAATCGTAAGCTAACGTCATTATTTTATACAGAGAATGTAAAAATAAACTTATTCCGAAACATTCGAGCCCTCGATAAAACTCAGAGACGAGAATATACAAAACTATAGTTACGGTCTTACAAATACGTTCGACACTAACACAATAACGTAAGACTAGCTGAAATGCGATAAACATTATTCAAAATATAAACTTAAATTACATCTTTGATTAATAACTCACTCGATTCGCGTCAAAATGCGTAAAAATATTCAATTCCGAAGTAAATGCAATAGAGGAATCTCGGAACAACGAAGCAGTCTGACGAAGAAGGTATATCCGTGTATATTATCAAGGAACTGTGTTGTTTTTGGAAACTTTTCTAGGAGAGCCTTCATGATTACATGGAATCCATGGATATATTTTTGTAATACATAATGAAACCATAACAGGCTAAAATTAGGGTTAACGACATTATTTCTGAAATTTAATAGGTAACTAAGAAAAAGAAAAGTTTACTTTTTAAATTAACTATTTTTACCACCTTTTTAGGGGGTGGTAAACAGGGGCGAACGTTACAAAACGAAATTATAGCTTTAATTTTTTATGACTGACACAATAGTATGAAGGAAGCCCTTTTCTAGTTTAATGCAAATTTATTTAAACAGCAGCCATGGAAAACTAGTTACTTTTAAACGGTGGTGGGTAAAATTGGGTAAAATTATAATGAAGGCTATACTAATTCTTAACCAGTGACGATGCAAAGTTGATATAGGGTTGGTCACTTACAACTTAGACGTACTAACAAAATGTACCTACGGAGGGATATTGATACGCCCTCAGTGTTGTAATACTAAGAGTCGGCCCTATCTGATTATGAAAGAGGTTTACTATAAAGATTGGGGAATGGCAATACTACAAGGGTAAAGTGGTGTCGCTAATGTGTGGGCGGTGGTGTAGGCGAG
>NJDD01000669.1:149531-165688 GCA_002245505.1 Calephelis nemesis | reverse complement strand
GCGTCAGGCCGCCGACTCCTGGTAGGGCCCCGTGACCGTGCAAGGGTGGGCTGGGAACAGGGTCGTCCACGACGTGGTGGTGTGCGTGTCGGCCCGCAGTCGGACCTGCCCGCTCCTGCGAGCGGCCGCCGTGGCCTCCACTAAGGCAGACAATGAGCTGTACCCTCCCGGAATACTGCTTTCACTATTTTTCCACTTTTCCAGAGAAGTTTGTCGGTCCGGTCCGGGCGTCGTCGCTGGCGAAACCGAATTCGAATTGGCACCGGAGTTCGGCGTCGATGGGTTCAGACCGAGCTTTTTTAATCTCATCTTCTCTTCCCACTCTTCGAGTCCGTGCTTTGGTCGATTTAAATTTCTGTGTTGGTAGAATACGAGCGAAATTCTTGTAGGGTTGACTCTGTTTGGGCTTTTGACTGAGGTCGTGGAATGCATTTCGTGTTTGGCGCACTCGAATAAAACGCTTCCGTGTCCCAGAGCAATCGCAACACCACCCATTTGGCTATCTTTGAAACATTCCAGATTTTCCGTTATTCCCGTCACTTCTCCGATCGGTTCAGCTTTGGGAGGCTCCGGTGGGTACGGTATAGAGAATGGTGGGGGATATAAACACCAATTAGGTGAAGATTGACACCAGTTGGGACTGGGATTTTGATAAAAGTTTGGAGAGAAATTAGTATTATATTGATACCCATAAGTATTGTAACAGTGTGAATTCCGTATTAATTCTTCTCTTTTATATTTTTCAGCATTGTAGTATGCCAAACTATTGTAATCATTAAAAGAATTTTCATATGGTGCAAAATGCCCATATGGATTTGGTGGATATGTGTAAGTATTAGTCATTTGTGGATAATTGCTATACCCTGGGACTGAGGTTTGGTTCGAGTAATTATTTTGGTTAGCTTGTTGATAATTTCCTGGGTATTCTGATGATGACTTATTTTGTTGTGTCAAATTCTGATTTGATTCTTCGTGGTTAATTGTATAATTACTTTGTAATGATGTAGGTGGCACCAAATTGTTCATTCGATTGTCATATGGATTCCTTGGATCGCACACATTGTTTTGTGGGGATCTAGCCGTAGGTGGGAAAGGTTTTAAAAATGTAGAATTTTCTACACCATCCGGTGGATTTAGGTGTTGCGACCGAGACGGTGGTCTAGCTTTAGGCACTCTGAACAAAGAGTTTTCATTATCACACGATTGTTCTTTTGTTTTAATTGGATCCCAATTTTTCGAATCTGGTGATTTCCAAACAGGTGGACGATTATCCACTGCATTCGCAGACTCGTTCGATGGAGATCTAAGATCTGAAACTTGGGAAGGCGCAGGTGACTCGGGGGTACTTTGGGCTTTTTGTGAGATTTCTGTCATTCTAGGCGAGTTTGGCATATCGAATTCGGGAATTTTATTTTGAAGATCAGCGGTTTTTTCAGGTTCCATCGGATTTCTATTTAAATGCTCTGAATTCGGCTCACTCCTATTGGAATCCGGACTATAATTTGGTGGCACATTTAAATGAGCTGTTGTTGAATCGGGATCTTCTTTAACATTATTAAACATTTCTGAATTATGGAAATCAGGCCATTGATTTTGTGGCACATTTAATTCATTACCCGCATGCGGATTAAACTGCTGTTCCCTTTTTTGTAGTCCTGGCGTAAAGCTTGGCAATGAGTTAGGGTTTTGATTATTTCCTTCCATAATAGGTGATTGATGATTTGGGTTGTACATATTGTTTTGGTTGTGAATATTATAACTTTGGTCATAAGAATTGTAAGGAGAATCTAAAACAGTGCTAGAAATTTGATTGCTTTGAAGCTGAGCATCAGTGAAGTTGTCGATCATTGTAGCCATGTCTAATAAAGCAGGGTTTCCCAAATTAGGGTTCATAAGACCTGAGTTAGAATTGTGCATGTTTGGATTTATAAAGGCAGAATTATACTGGGGGTTATTTGTAAAAGCTGAAGGATTAGTTTGATTAAGAGCTGGAGTATTTGCTCTCGGTGACGCACTACTTTGACTTCGAGGGCTTGCGATATTTCTGCTATCGTTTGGCTGTGGAGTTTTCGGTGTTGGTGTTGAGCATTGCGATTTATTTTGGTTCCCGGGGCTTTTTTGTTGTGAATTGTTTGAGTTATTTGATTCAGAGTTTTCATCATCTTTTCTTTTCTTCCCGTGACGCCGACAAGGTTGCAATGGAACTGATCGAACACGTACCTCCATAGGATATCTAAAATTATAATAATAATAAGAATAAGTAGACACTTAAAAAACATATCTAAAATCATCTATTCGACATGTAAATGAATTGGTTCTTCTTATCACTACTACAATTCAAATAATTCGTATCTTAAAGTATATCATTTATATCATTTAAAAAACTTTTGCATGAAGTTTAAGTCAGTAAAGAAATTAAAAAAGATATTAAATAAATAAGCAAATACGTTATAAAAAGTGTACATCACCACTCACTTGTCCAATACTTCTAAGGCACCACTTTTGATTTTTTCATCTTGACCATCTTTAGACCCAAACTCATCGGTATTATCTATTACGTATAGTGGGAGCACATGAAGTTGTTCGTCGGAAGGTTTGTTAAGCGCGCGATGTTTTGCAAGTGTCACCACTGCTGTACACCCATTATTCATATTGTGCAAATCTCGATGCGCGTGCGCACAAAAGTCTATGCATGCCGTAACACCTAAAATCAGAAAAAAATTAATTATATAACATTTTAAATGTAAGAGATTAGTATAAGAGTAGGTAGTTTACCAAAAAGATTGGCTGTCGACTAGGTTAAAGTCCTGGTTGGGGAGCAGGAAAAATTACCAATTCTTTGATGACTAAAAAATTACGGCTCTGGCTTTAAATATGAGTGAAAAGTCTCAGTTGTGATAACATTATAACTAATATTCACATAAGATCCTTATTGTCTTTTAATATTAAACACAAACCATTATTATATTTATTTTTGTAGTCATGATGCTAAATCTTATTATCGTGTATAGATTTTGATTCCTAACTAATAAACTTCAAGCTTAGAAGTTACCAACGCATTTATTTAGGATTAGCATTAGAGTATTAATCCAAAATTATAACTTTTTTCTTCTATCAATCAAACAAATAAATTGACTAACTCGCCTTTTCTCTAATACAAATAAATGATTACTTAAGCTAATAAATGATTATTTACCTGAAAAAGGACGGCCTGGTTTGAAGCCTAACCGGCAATCTGACGCCTCCTTTTCAAACTGACACTGATTCTCAAATGACTTAGGTGCTAGGTTCATGTACAAAGGACTGAGTAGTGTTGCCAGCACATGCATGCGTTCCTCAATTTCGCTCTCCTCAGTTTTGACCGAAAGTCGGAACTTGCGGACGGTTTTTGAACGGGCGTATTTGCATCCATTGTAATACATGGACCATGAGCAGCCGAAACTGTAGGAAGCGCCGCAAGTTTCTGGATCTAATCCTGGAAATAACATAAACGTATTTTTATTGCTAAATCTATAAATCATCACTATTATTATTATCATCCATAAGTTATTTCAAAAAATATTTTACTTAGCAAGATAATCCTAATATTTTGCATCCTACTGGATGTTTGGATAAGAAGACAATATTTGTTGCATAGTATTCTCATACTAGTTTATTGGGTATGATATGAATTATATAGATGACTTTAGTAGTAACCAGATGTACCTACTCTGAATCAAAAGTTTCCATGCTCAAAATGTATACAAGAAGTTCTATTACGATGTATAACATACGTATGAAATCAAGTTAAAATAACCAAATGAAAAAGCTCAGTGGCAAAAACGAATCAGTCACCTTCTTAAAAATAAAAAATAAAACATATGAACTACTTATTACAGTGATAAATATTAATGTAGACGTTATCCGAATTAAAACTACATTTTTTTTCTAGCAAAATTAGAGCATTGAAATAAATTCTCAATACTAGATAGATTCGTTTTTTTATACAGTAGGAAGCTGGAATTAGAAACATCTCTTGATGGGGAAAGATGTACGTCGCCGTTTATCACTATTACTCTTAAAAAGAACCTATCAGACTAAACATGAGCCATTAAACAATCATATACATAAGACATGGACATACATAAGACATGGAGAGATCAAGGATGTCGATTTAAACGAGTTGTAGGATATAACAACAAAGCTTCATACGTACCTTGACAAGCACAAGTTCTGTTTTCGTTAGTAGCACAGCGCCGAGTGGTAGGTAAACCATATCTGTTCAGCTTATGCGATAAGAGAGTGTAGTCTAAATCGGCTTCTGATTGCGGTATCCCTTCCCATGCCACCAAGCACACTACTATCCAAGATGTACTGCATTTGTGACCATTACGAAATTTCACAACCACTAAAACTTTTTCCGTGTAATTTGCTCGCCTGATAACCTGGAAGAAATATAACGTCCGTTAAAAAAAGAAAATGCCATCATGACAAAAAAATCTAAATCGTTACAATAATTATAGCAACGCTACGTCACGCTGGTATTTTATTATTGGAGAAATCATTGGATACGAAAAACATTTACACAGGCAATTCTAACAGTTGATAACAGAAAACATATTTTTCGTAATTGTTTAAAAGTTTTGAGTGTTTTCAGCCATAAAAATATTTTTGGTACTACATTACAAGTCAAGTTGCTGATACGAGTACAATACAATAAAAGTTGATTTTATCCGTTACATCCTAGCCAAATCTTCATCTGTATAATCTTAACCATCCAGGAAAATTCAAATCGATGCAGTTGTTTAGAAGGAGTAAGGTGTCAAACACATGCATACAACACAGAAGTGTTATAATTAAGATATTCTATATATTGGGATCCATACACTCACCCACTTCGCCATTGGACAGCCTTGAGCAGTTTTTCCCTCTTTGCCAGTGTAACAAACTTTTTCTATCCGCAATTCTTTGCCTGAAAGTCCAGTGCGGGCTTCGAGATCTTTTCTTAACTCTGATAAAGTAGAAGCAGCACCTAAAAATTAATTATTTCAAATATTACACTCAATGCAACATCATTTGAAAAATAAACTTTGTGGATTAAGAAAGGAAGAAAGAAAACGGAAATTAACGTACAAATTCACTACATAAAAGGAAAAAATAAATATATGAATGTCATACAAGACACATATCAAACGAAAATAGAATGCAATGTGCAGTGTTGCGAGAAACATTCAGTATATTACACTAAAGCATTTTGTTTTGACATTTTCAGGTCCTTTTTTCAGTGTGGGAAGTTTAGTCAGATTAAGAATTTCGGAAGTAGAGCTTTAAAATCAACAGCACATTATTGCTAATTATGATAAATTTAATATTTGATGTTTTATTAAAAAAAAATAATGACTTCGGTAAGAACTAATGTTAGTGATTCTTCAATATACAAAAAAAATCTTACCTAAATGTGTATAATAGCTGCCTGGTTCCGGCGGATTTTTATCAGCCGGAAAACAATTGCAATCAGGAACTTCAGTTCTCGAATTATTTCGAAGTCTTTCTAAATTCTCTAAATATTCTTTGGAATAGTTAAATTGATTTTCTTTAGGATTTTTACCGTGGATATCTGTGAGTAATGTTCCTGGTTTGGTTGGAGATTTAGTGTCTATTTTTTCACCGTTCTCTGGATCGTCTTCTAAAATTTCGTCTTTGGTTTGTAGTCCAGGACAAGCTCCATCCCTTAAATGTTCTGGAGGAGGTTTTTTCGTTGAACCTTGCCGGCAACAAGAATATCCGACTTCATTTCTTATTGCAACTGGACCGCCATCGCCCGCAAACATGTACGGTTCTACTCTAGGAGGACCATAATTTAAATTTTTGTATATTTTGTGCCCTGGTGGCGAGTGCTCTGATTTTATTTGCTCTATGTAAAAAGGTTGTTTCTGATTATTAGATGACGTATTTCTCTCAAAACTTCCCTGATCTTCTGTGCCCCTACTTGCGTTGGATTCTGAACTTCTACTATATTTTTGAAACGCTATACTTTCTTGTATCCTTGGAATTTGTGCGTACGTTTCATTAGCTTCAGATCTTCTTTCATGTGAGTAATTCTGATGATGTAATGGATGACTTGGTTGAGTTTGAATAAAACTTTCGTTTTTAATTGTAGATATCGGCGGCAACACTGTATTTTGCACTGATTTTGTAATAGGTCCATTGGGATATTCTCTATATACATTAGTTGGCAGTTTATTTGTTTTTTGATACTGATTTGAATTGATCGTTCTAAATGCATCTGCCCTCATCGGTTCTTTGGGGTACTGATAGGTATCGGGTATTTCTAATTTAGGCAATAATGGTGCTGAAGGGTGTCTAAACGTCGCGTCATAGGCTTCTCTGTCAAAAAATTTTTTTTGTGCGTTAGCATCAAGCGAAGATGTACAAGTACGATTACTTTCAGACACTGGACCAATAAGCATCTTCGATTGAAAGTCTTTACTATCTTGTTGATTATAATTAAACCCATCACTACCATAAACTTCTGCGTATTTTTGCGCTTCATATGGATGTGAAAACGTTGTGTATTGTCCTCTTACATCTCCATATGATGGTAATTTTTGAGTAGGTTTTTGAATATTTTTAGACGTATTGTGTTTATTGATACTTTTCGAGACTTCCGTCCCCCCCTCCCAAATGTGGTGGCCACCACCTCCGAATTCACCCGAGTTATAAACTTGGGTGTGTTTGGAATAATTACCAGCGACAGAATATGACTGGTCGCCTAAGCGGTAATTATCTCGGAGATGGTGGCTATACGATAAAAAATGACCGGTATTATTTCGGTCATCGTTCAGGTTAACACCTCCTTTTCTATCGTCTAACATTCGAGGCGGTCCTTCCCCAGGGTCTCCTTTATCAGGTGGTGTATTATTACCTTCTCTTATATGGTTTTGCTTGTTTAGAATCATAGTTTTCAATCTCGAATTCAAATTAACTCTGTCTGACTGCGAAAACATTTGATCTGACACTTCTTGTCTGTGTTGTTCCACTTGCTGATTTTGCATTTGCTGATTCTGTAACTGCTGTTGATTTTGTAGTTGCTGTTGATTTTGCATTTGTTGTTGCTGATTCTGTAATTGCTGTTGCTGTTGATTATGTAATTGTTGTTGTTGATTTTGTAATTGTTGTTGCTGATTTTGTAATTGTTGTTGGTGCTGGTTTTGCATTTGCTGTTGTTGGTGCTGGTTTTGCATTTGTTGTTGCTGTTGTTGTTGATTTTGCATTTGTTGTTGCTGTTGTTGTTGATTTTGCATTTGATTCAACTGTTGCTGTTGTTGTTGTTGATTCTGAATTTGTTGATTCTGAATTTGTTGAGATTGCATTTGTTGATTCTGAAGTCTTTGATTATGTTGCCACTGTCGTTGTTGCCATTCATTTTGATTTTGTGTTTGCCCATTTTCTGAATATTGTCCGCCTTGGAAGTTGCCCGGATACCCGTTACAATCTAGTGAAGCTCGCGGACCGTTGCTCCCCTGCAGGTATCCAGGCTCGGCGTTTCCCGAATGCTGTTGATTTGAGGTATTTTGTTCCTGTCTCTCGGTTTCGTTGCTAGTATCGTTTGACACATTTTCAGGATTACTGTACTCATCCGTGTGATCTGTACTATAATCTGAACGCTCATAACTCTGTTGGCTTACTGTATACACGGGTGCAGCTGATGTTGGCGCTGAGTTCTGGTATGACGCTGCTGATGCAGGCCTTGAATCGTTGCCACTTGTAACTCCTGGTGTAGGTGCTTGCTGTGCATATTGTTGTTGATATTCTGTGGTGTAATGTGGCGCTCTTGGGGATGGCACTGGGGTGTAAGCGCCACGGTTGGATGGCGGACGTTGTGCTGGAACTGTTTGGACTCCAGCTGGATAGTAAGTATTGTTGGTGACATCAAAAGTTGTTGCCACGTTTTGGACGGTGTAAGTGGTATTGGCTTGATAATGTGGAGAAGTGGCGTATGGAGTGTGATTGCCTTGATAATCTAATGTGGTTTGGCCTGTTTGAGTCGGAAGCTGCTGGATAAATTGGTTTTGCCATCCTGTAATAAAATAAAAAAAACGTCATTTCTTTGCATTTGTAAAAAATTGACAAAAAATATCCCCATCCTCTGAGGATCTACTTACTTTGTGAAAGAGTGTAGTAATAGAATATTTACAATGACCACAATTTCTTTGACGTGAAATGACCGTACTGGTCCGGGCTCCTTTGCTGAATAGACCATCTGCCTTCCTTGCCAGGCAGCTCGTAAAAGGCGAGCATAGGCTCATCGTCACTAACACTGTGACATCTGACTAGGTGGTTGAGCTTTGCAGCGATTTGCCCGGATTTGTACCACCGCCTTACCTATACCTGCAGCCATAACGTCATGACGTGTTCCGGTTCGGAGGGTAAGGTAGCCGGTAAACTTACTTTTGCTCGGGGCCTAACACTCCGGCCTCAGATTTGCATTTCGTATGTATTTTATAAACGAATCTATAGAGATTCGTTCATAAAATCTATCTGCTATCTTATCTATCTTAGGTTAGCTGTAAGATATCTCTTTTAAGAGATAAGCTCGCCTTTTGTACAATATTTATATTTATATTTTCTCACTATCAATTCTATGTTACGTGTACAATAAAGTGTAAATAAAATAAACGAATTTTTAGTGAGTTAGTTTAGGTGAGTCGCTGCGAAACTCTACCACCTAGTCAGATGTCACGGTGCCTGGCAAGAAAGGCAGATGGTCTATTTTGCAAAGGAGCCCGGACCAACACGGGGGAAAACATTACTTTTGATTGCAGATTACTTGAACGGTTTTAGACAATTTTGACTCAAATACTAGGAGTATATAACATACAATATATTTATTTAATATTTACATGTTATAGCATAGTCATTAATCCACAATAAAATTATATAAAGAGAGAATATCATTCCATTTGATAAGATACAAAAGATAGCAAGAAACGTGTTATGACTGTAATTATTTTGTTAAAACTAGTTTGAAAGTGTATCTGTATGTCATGCTTTCACGTTTAAATCGCTAGACCAATTTTAATGAAAACCATATTGTAACCGAGTTATAATATAGGCTACTGTAAAAACACATAACCCTAAAATTTTGTTTAAAATTGAAGTACTTTAGTAGTTTAGTCTATGTATATTAATAAGAAGATATAGAACTACTAGCTGCCCGTTCCGGCTTCGCTCGGATGGTAATTTTTTTACCATAAATTGATACCTATCTATCCTATCCTATCTCTCAAGTTGGATCGAACTGCACATGGTGTGCGAATTTTATTATAATCAGTTAAGTGGTTTAGGAGTCCATTGAGGACAAACATTGTGATTTATATATATTAAGATTGGTCATAGTACTAGGGGATTACAGTTTGTAAAGTCAATTAATTTTACGCTTACAAGATCGAGGTCAAGCCACGAGTATATAATAAAATAAAATTATATAAAATAAAATTTAAAAAAAAAAATCGTACCTTGTGATGGATCAGTTTGCCACGCCGTGGTGAATCTGTTAGGGTCACCAGCGTAGAACGGCATCGGCGCCTGGAAATAATTATAACGGCTCGGTTATTAAATATATTCTATACATGTTATACATTTATAAAATAACTGGTCTGAAACTGAACATTGAATCTCTTACTGAAAACTGCAATAAACAGACGTCGATTTAATGTTATATTGTTAAAGTACACAACAATTCGCGTAGGAAATACAATTTTTATATCAAAATACAATATTATAAATAAAATATACGAGTCTCAACATATCTCCTCCGTTTTTCAGTGAAATATATATTAAAATGAACCAAGAAACATTTTTTAAATGCCTGTCAGTTGGTCGCTATGTATATTTGTTATCGCGTCATGTAAAACAGCTTGATGAATTTTTATCAGACTTTCTTTAATTACGTTTTTCTCTGATTATATTTCTTTCCTTCTACTTCTTCTGAATCGGTCTCATAATATTAGATACAAAGTTAAATAAACCTAACAAATCACACACATTTCATCTAACTCAAAAGTAAGCAAATTTTTACTTAAATTACCTGTTTGCACGCGTGGCAGTTTACTGATTATAGGCCATTAATAAGGACTTTTATAGAAACTTTCTACCCCTATTTTACCCCCTTAGGAGTAGAAAGAAAGAAACGCTTAAATACGTATCTAATCATTTTAAATAATTAGCCCAAAAATCACCAACCAATGAATCAGTCAGGACATGTTATTGTATAAGTATAGACTAGCTGAACCGGCAGACTTTGTTCTGCTTTTATGTGATTTTATTTAAAAAAAGTAGGGATAGGTCACCCGTGTCACTTAGGTGTACGAAAAATAGATGTTGACCGATTCTCAGACCTACTCAATATGTTCACAAAATTTCACGAAAATCGGTCTAGCCGTTTCGGAGGAGTCCAGTCACGCACACCGTGACACGAGAATTTTATGTATTAGATTGTTACCTTTGGGGTAAGCAAATTATATGCTTGTGTAACGAGTGTTGGTCAAGGATACTAATATATAATAATTTATTAAAGAAGTATCTTTACAGCAGAATCCCGGAGGACGTAGGCAGATGTTCAACAACTAAGTCCCACAACGTGATAGATAGCAAACCTTTCGCTAACCGGGCACTTAATTAATCCCGGGCAACATTGTTCTCATTATAAAATTAAACACTGGAATAAGTTTTATAGACACTACCAGACTCAGAAATATATGCATGTACATTATTTGAACTTTTGCCCGTGAAGGAAATCGAACTCTAAACCCAGAGTTTGTCGGTGACGTATAATATACAATAACTCTTGAACCAACTAGGCGATCTAACAACTAAAATACACATATGAAGTCATATGAACGGGGTATAGCCATATTTTTCCAATATTCAAAAGCAAATGCCTGAGATGCAACTAATTTACTCATAGATTATGTCACTTTATTATCTATACGTATCATAAAACAAAAGTAAAACTAAATCTATAAATGACTAATTATTAATTATATTATTTTATTTACATTTATATAATTTGATTATAATGATAATAGTTTGAAAAACAATGATTGTTACACACTGCACCGATAATATTAAATTAAATAATTTTGATCAAGTCTACCGTATTTGAAGACTAACTGTTAATCTAGGGTTATTTAGTTAGAATTGGTCAAGGAGGTAAGGATATATCTTTGCGTGTGAGTGTAGGTTAATATTTACTCAAAAAACATTAGACTAACTGAATTTTTAAGGCTGTGCATTAATTGTAGAATATCTCGTATCTGGATCCGTTTCTAATCTATGACTGAATAGGTAGGGTGTTATTTTTTATTTTATTGTTATTTTCCTGTAAGGAGCTTTTTTAAGTCTACATTATTGTGTAGTCTATATAAAGATAAGTAAATTTCATTTTACGTATTTACTAATTTACTGTAGTTAAGTATAAGTCTTTTAAGTTTTATTCAATGTCTTTATAGATTAATTACCTACATATGCAGTTATTGTGAACTTTCGTTTTGGCACTAGTTACACCGCATCTTAACTAAAACAATATTCTCCTTAAGGTATATAAATTTGAACTTTGAGCAAAGTTTAGAAAAAAGTCGTTGCAAAAGCGACCACCCTTCACAAACTTCCACAAAAGCGAGGTTTAATTTTGTTGAAAACATCTTTAAAGATACATGATATGTAGGCGTAATGTAGATTAAAAAAACTGATATTAAAATTTACAATATCAAAGTTGAGTTGCAAAAATTGTTTTACGAAAAGATTTTTTAATATCACGTTATTAAATTTCGCGAAGAAAATGAGGTATGAACATTTAGAAAACATTATGTGTACAGCAAATTAATAAGTACGCGGCTCAACTTCACCAAACTTCTATTTCTTTGTTAAAGAAAACGGGTTTCGGAGTTCAGTGAAATTTCATTAAAGCGCGCGTTCCCGCAAACTTAATTGTTGAAGTAATTATAAATTGGAAAGAAACTTTACAATTGTTTAAGTTAAATGCATATGGCGACAACAGATTACAGAACAATCTGTTTTGATTGGTTAGTAACTTAAATTAATGACGTTATTTATTTGTTTTATGAGTTTGTTTAGATTTTGGTATAGGCATTTGGCATTCAAGTTTAAATTTGCATAAAATCAGCCAATTTGGTGCAGTCGGTATTAAAATATTTAAAATTAGGCATAAGTTGTAATAGAAAGTCATATAAGGATCTTAGGTATAGCAGATGTCTCTTTAGGTAGGATAGGTGGTATAATTTAGGTGGTTATATTGAAAATATATTATCTAGACAAAAATGAAGAAAAAGTTATATTTGGCTCAAGAATTAACCATCTACTAACGTCACATTCCTACCAACATTATAAATGTGGAAAATGTTAAATTGCTGACCAGATTCTTTTTCATAAGAGAAGATTACACCTAAGAGAGTGGCGCTATTTTTTAAGATAATATTTAAAGAGCTCTCGCGAGAGAGTTTAACTTGAACACGCAAGACACCGCGAAAAACAGTTAGTTGCAATTAAAAACTTTTAATTAATTTATTCTTATTCTTGTTTTTGTTTTAAATAAGTATTCATGTATTTGTCAATTAAATTATGTCTCTCTATAATTTTTCAACAATAAAGTACTAGAATATAGTAATTGCCATTATACTCATTTGAAAGACGTTTCATTAAAACTTGTATTATCATAATAGTTTTTTTTTAATTAACACGCCATAATCCCCAGCAAGATTAAAACTTTAGCAATTTACTTAATTTGGGAAATAATTTGTTGACGTTGCAAAATAAAAGGATAATGTAAACAGAATATACAAACTTAATTTTAATTATGAAAACCGTATTTTAGCAATGTTTTATCCGTTCAGAAAACGTAATAAGGTAGAAGTAAACAAATTAAACTCCGCGAGGTCGGATCTCGAGAGCTCTGAGTTATATTGGATAGCTAATAAAATTTGTTTCTTTTTGTTGATTACTGGGCGATGAAAAATGAAAAAGATAACTGAAAAGTTGTTTTATAAAGCTGTATAATATTTTTATCATCAATTTATTTTTAGTTCCTTTTCTTTCAAGATTCTGCACGGAATACGACCCTGTGTGACTGGTTCGAAGTTTTAAAATTTTTAAGGCTTATTTTTTTTGACAAATACACCGGCATCGGCAGATCATGTATGAAATACAATGTACATCACGTGTCTCTTCTCACGTTTTAGCATTTAATAAATCTATTCATGGGCGATTTAATTATACCAGGTCCCGTATAGTCTATTTGTCATCATCATTTGAGAACTCTTAGATCGAAAAGCTAGACTTACCATAGGTTGACTGGGGTGCTCCTGTTTCATGGCAGGGGTGGTGGCAGGCGCTGGGGAGGGTGCGGCGGGGGGCCGGGGGACGCGGAGGCGGGTACGCCGGGACTCAAACCCACGGACGCGGACACTGCGCCGCCCAGGGGCTTACGGCCGCGGTAGCTCTGCAACATAAATGTCTATGAATTAGACTATAAGACCCATATAAAGACATGCTAACCAAGATTTTGGAAGGTTAACAAACTGACAGACTTTTGGATGGTAAGAGGTACACGTCGAATAGATGCCAAATAGATACGCTACCCTCAAGAAAACTACAATGGCATAGTGGTCATGGTGACCGGTATAGGAAAGCCTTAGGCTAAGCTGTTATATCATAGGACCACTCAGTAGTTCATGCAAATAGTGATACGTTTGTCTACAAAATAGATATCGGGGGGGCCCTGATCAGATTCTACAAAAAAAATTTCATTTTACAATTCTAATAAACTATTAAGATCAAAGTTTACAGTGTATGAAATTACAATTGCTATGTAAAGGATATGATTCATACTCAGTAATAAAAGAATTCTTAAAATTTGAGATTCTTTAAAAATCATCTTTACAAGCGTTAAATTTTAACGAAAATATCTATTACGGTCAAAAGAAATTTTGGTTCATTTGCTGACAAAAAAGATTTCTGAACAGCTGCCGACTCCATGTTTGCCGCTCTGATGAACAAACACACACAGGTAAACAAAATGGAGGATATTTAATCTTATTACAATTAAAAGGTTTTTATAAACAAACACAAAAAGATTATTACGAAGGGTATGACGGCGTCTTAATAAAATTTGATAATTGCGCAAAAGTATAACATTAAAATTATTTAATTATTAGTAACGTGAACTTGTAATTATTACTTTGTTACGAGTATTATTAATGTTATAAATGCGAAATTGTGTATGATTTAATGTAGGTATGATCTCTTTTCACGTCAATCGCACTGAAGGGATATTAATAAAATTGGTCATAAATAGAAAATAACTTTGGAGGACATAGGCTAACTTTTATAATTTTATTTTATATGGATTATTTTATTTTATTTTATATTTATATGGGTTTATTGTTTTAAAGATTAAGTTTAGCAGTTGAATTTAAAAAATAAAGAATTTCACAGAAGTATTCTGAGCTCGGATGAGTATAGTTATCTCTGTGGTGTTAGCGGTCAGGCGTTAGAATGACTTGGTGTGGTCTCGGTTTCGATCCCGGGTCGGGTAAGAAAGAGAAAATATGTTTTTTTTTTAATTTGACGTTGCTCGGAATTGTATATGTGTACGATGAATTGGATATGTGCACAGTTGGCAATAGTTTTACCGCCTGTCACTTTGCGGGCTTAATGTCTTCGGCTAGTCGCAGCTATACATCTGCCTAATTTTATACTCCGGTGAAGTTGCAAAAATCTCGCGACTAGCAACATTTTAGCCATTTAAAAAAAACTGCCTGATTCTTTGGAGATACGGATGGGAAGACACTTAACTTTATTCAATTTCTTGTTTTTTAATACGAATTATACTAAAGGTGCACACACACCTGTGTTAAACAATAAGTGAAAGTTGAGGATTAAGCGGCAAAGGTTGTCCATTACGGCAAACAAAGAGGGATTGTTATAGCAACAACTTGGCCTGCAAACTTGCCTTTTGTGTAACTTTGTGCAAACACCTTTAATTTTAATTGCCTACGTTAATTATGTCAGAATATTTTAGAACACATCATAGAACTCATAAAATGTTTTTAGAAGCTTTTATAACGTGAAAAACATGTTTTTCCTGTGGTATATTTACTTCCGGGGACGATAATTTTCCTTTGCAAGTGTTTTGCTTAAAGCTAACTTATCAATTTTTTTTAAGAAATTAACGCCGCCTAGAGGCACCAAAGGTGGTAATGGTGCGTTGCCAACCTGACGCCAGGATGTTAGGCTTCGAGCAAAAGTAAGTTTACCAAATCGGAACACGTCAACGCCAAGCGTTGATGTTATGGCGGCAAGGCAAGGTAAGTGGTACCAATCCGGACGAGTCGTTGCGAAACTCTACTACCTAGACAATATTTTTACGCCAATATTTGGACAACGGAGGGAGATATAAGAATAATAAACAGAACTCTGGCTTTTGCTTAGAGATGTTAGAGATGTTAAACCACAGTAAAACTGCAAGTATAGCTCAAACACCCACGTTGGATTTAGGTAAAATTTGTATATGACCTTGTCTTTCAAAAAAGAAAAATTAAAATCCATTTGTTATATTACCTATATGTATTGCCTGAGAAATCGCGTAATACAATATACAGATAAAAATAAAAAAATGTAATGTGTATGTATGTATGTAAAATGATGTGTGTGTTGTTAACTTTTTCCTTGTTGGAGTTGATTAAAAATTATGTTACGAGATTTGTACCATTGTAGTTGTTATTAAAAAAGGTAAATATTTATAATTTTATTATTTACGATGTAACTGGCTTTACACGGTGTTTTTGGCAGAGACTTTAGATAGAACATGAATTATACCAAACATAGTGAAAGACTCTTACAACTCTCTATATTAAAATCGTTTTGAGGCATATAGTCAAGCCACTAAAGACGTGCCAATAAATGGAGCGCAGGCGCCGTTACCAGTGTCAAATTTTAAATTAGAACAACACTGTAGTATCCACTTAATTTCTTTGCGAAATTCGAATAATATCAGGTGCATTTATTATATTCACATTTAATTACCGCTTTTAATTAATTATTATGAGGCAAATATTCTAAGAATGTAGCAAAAGCACTGGCTTAATCATATTATGATT
>NJDD01000669.1:128547-143828 GCA_002245505.1 Calephelis nemesis | reverse complement strand
ACTGAAGGTAGATTTAAAGATAGCGAGTTAGTAGGTCAGGTTTCGCGATAATAAGAACCGTGCTACCCGTAACAACAATAATCAAAACAAATTGTGGATAGTTTAGCGAGCGAATTCTAAGAATTTAGGTATTTACTAAAAAGTACCGGTAAAGTATTTAAAATCTAAAGACTTCAAGTACGATTAAAGCATACTCAATTTTAAGTTCTTTTTTTGTGATAAGACAGTGAACAAGTATATGGCCCTCGTGATGGTAAGAGATAACGGTAGCCGATACACCTAAGATGGCACAGGCACTGTCCTGTGACTGGGTGGAAGTCCTAGAATGTGCAAGTTTGCCGGCTACCGTGTCCTTCGCAGCAGAACATGACACATTCATTATGGCGCCAGGAATACGTGAGGTGGTGATTATCACTCGGGAAAGTTGCTGCACAGCACTCTACCACAGTGATCTTTTTGATTATTACCCAAGATACTTACGCTCGCCACACATGAGTTACCAGAGAGTTTTTAAAATAAAGAAATAGAGTATCTTCACCCCCGTCTTCGTAAAGAGGTAGGCACAGGCACAATTACGATTAGCCGAAGACACTAAGTCCTACAATATGATAAGTGGCAAGCCTATCTCCAACCGGGTATTTATTATTACATAGTTACACTAGACGTGGTTTGAATTTGTATAGTTTCATCTATTGATTTACTAGCAAAAGTATCTACTTAGGATTCCAAGTTACAAAAAAAAATAGTGTTGCAAATTTTGTCGACGTCTAATTTAACCCTCAAGTAAACTATACGTAAGTTATTTCTTTTAAAACGTATAGTTATTTTGTCTTTAATAGTATAATATCAATTTGTTGCCAATATTTTTACGAATTAGCTTATAAATACTTAAAGGTAATCTTAATTATCAGATAAGTACTATTGAGACACGTATACAGTAATTTGTGGTGCTTTTTAACTTAATTTGCTTTGATATAAATCCTGAATATATAAAAAAATCTGATAAAAGTGAAGGCTCTTTTTTTCAAAGTATTGGTAGAATTTTGTGGATTTTTTATTATATTTTTTAACGGAGTTCAAAATAGCGAAGAGAATCTCAATTCGGCCGGTACATTTTTTCTATGTATGTACACCGATTTCTCCGTGGTTTTTGAACCGATTTACGTATTTTTTTGATGAATTGATCCCATAAAAATGATCTAGGTAGGTCGATAAGTTTAAATTTTATTAGCATTTTTTATCTATTTTCACCTATCCCGACGATTACTTTTATTACATTTAATCATATCAGCAATAAACTAAAAAGTATCAAATAAAAATAACTACGTTAATTAAAACCGACTTCAAGACTAAAAAGTAAAAAATAAAAAAAATTGATATACGGTGTCAATCCAATTTAATACTTACTTACTCATAATATAATTAGTAGTTTAAGGCTTGGCACTCAAACCTATTGGCAAATAGCACATATAAGTATTAGGTAGTATATATTTAGTACTAAATATTTGTTATTTTTTACTTTTTAGTTTTGAAGTCGGTTTTAATTAACGTATTTATTTTTATAAAAAAAAAAGTATCTTCACGCCCATATCCTCGAAGAGATAGGCAGAGACACAACCAGGGCACCCACGACTAGCCGAAGACCCTAAGTCCCACAATGTGATAGGTGGCAAGCCTATCGCCAACCGGGCACATTTCCAATCTCGACCATTTTTTTATGAGAAAATTGGAAAAATCCAATTTTCTTTTTGTTGGCCGACCCAGGATTCGAACCCGGGACCTCATGCAGTCAAGTCCAACACCCGGACCGCTAGACCACAGAGGCGACCAATTATTTTTACATTTGAACAAAATCACGCTACACTAACATTTTAAACTGTGAAGAATGACTGTTGTTTTCCACGAGTTCATAGTAATCCATTACAGCGATTAGCCGTAAAGAATCGGCCGCGACCTAATTAGATAACACTATCAGAATCGATGGGTTTCCGTCTAAAGTAATTAATCACTACACTGTATTATAGTACAATAATACATTCATTATTTAAATATATCACGAATACCATTAAACTCACGAGGACAAAATGGTGTCCGTACAGATACTACTTTTTTTTATGATATTGTAAGGCAAACAAGCAGACGGATTTCTTGATGGTTAGAAATTCACGCCGCCTAGAGACACCATAGGCGGTCGTAATGCGTTGCCAAACTGCTGGGATGTTAGGCTTTGATCGAAATTAAGTTTACCGGCTTACCCTCCAAACCGGAACACGTCATGACGTTATGGCAGCAGGAACAGGTAAAACGGTGGTACCATTCCGGGTGAGTCGCTACGAAACTCTACCACCTAGTCAGATGTCACGGTGTTAGTGACGGTAAGCTTATGTTTGCCTTTAACGAGCTACCTGGCCGGAAGGCAAATGGTCTATTCTGCAAAGGAGCCCGGACCAATACTTGTTACTAAACTTATACATTACGTTGAAGGCTGCACTCATTGATTTACATTTAATCTGTCATTACTAGTAAGTCACAATTTCGTATTGAAAATATCGACTTAATGACTGACTAAAAGACAACTGACGTCTCTGAGTGAGGCCGTGAGTTATTTTAAAGTATATTTGAGTTTATTTTTAATTTTATTACTAAACGTATTTTTATTTTAGCACTTGCCCTGTGCTTGGGATAGTATTCTATAAATTTTAAAGAAAGAAAAAATTTCGCCCCAAAAATTTCAAAATTTGAAACCTCAGTAGCTCAATTGGCTAGAGCATTGGTCGGCTTGAGACGTAAGGTTACAGGTTCAAATCCTGTCTGGGGCGAAATTTTTTCTTTCTTTAAAATTTATTACTAAAGTATTTTTTTAAGACCATATTAAATTGTTATTTGGCTGTTTAAAAAAATGTTTTAGCTGCAACGTTTTCAATTTCGTGCTGACATAAATCACGTATGGTAATCCAAATCGCGATCTTAGCTGCTACAGGACAGTAAAAAGCGCAGAACCACAAATGTATGCAAATGCGGCGGGTACACGGTCATATTTTAGGTAAACTGCGCAGCCCGCAAGAAATGGGATTTTGTGAAAAAGTATTGTGCAAGTACTTATAAACTTCCGGAAATGACGTAGAGAATTGTTAACATGAAAATTAAGAGCTTAATGTTGAGAGGCCATCAATTACTTTAGAATTACATAAAGTTTTAATTATTTTTATGATATTAAAATAAGAATTTCCCCATATTCTTCCGGATTTCCTATCTAGAATAGACACCTGATTTTTTCCGAGGCAGCTCATAAAAGGAGAGCAAAAGTTAAATAGGTCAACCAATATGATTGGAGGTCGAGTGCCGTGTTGCGATTCGTCCGGGTAGGAGTCCACTGCCTTACCTATTCCTGCCGCAATAATGAAAGTGTCACGTTCTGGTCCATATGGTAGGGTAGCCGGTTGACCTATTCCCGGCTATAGGACAATGACAAGAACTGTGTGATGATTGCTGCCAAGACGGCTGTTGCTAGTCCTAGACAACAATCGATGTTAATTGTGCCATGCTGTTGTCTTGTGACAGGAGGCTTAGACCTTAAGGATAAGGATGCAAATCATTTACATCTCTTTTGACGAGGCAATGTGAAAATGGAAAATACCATTAAAGAATAATCTAGAGAATATTCAAAATGTAAAATGAGTTAATAACAATTTTCATAATTCAAAAGCTTCCAAAATCAAAACTTAATATTGTCCGCCATTATAAACAAATGAAATTACGAAACGGACAATTTTCAAACAAAAGTCCCCACAATGTGAATGAATTTACAAACAGTAACTTTCGTTTATTATTTTTAAATGTAGATTGTAGTATTTTATTTGCGACATTAAACATTTTACGTGTTTTTGTTGGCGGCGAAACTGCCACTGGTTTATTTATATTTTACATAAAATAAAACTACTAATAACAATTCCTAGTAGTGGGTGTCAATAAAGAAAATATTTAAACAATTTTATGTTGTACATAAAGTTGTTGCAACATTAAATGGCATGGAATAGTATTGAAACCCAATTTTTTGACGTGACAACGTCTTATAAAAACATGACTCATGCGGCGTTACGTCGCTCTGAGTCGTGCCATTTAAGGCTTGAAGTGCAAGCGAGAGCGCAGAACGAGCGATAAAGAGGCACAATCAGCCTCTGTTCTTATAACACTTTCACGTTCAACTATCGTCAGTAAACCAACTTTACAGGCAACCGCTTTTTTATATAAAAAAAGGGTAAACGAGTACGTTTGATGGTAAGTTATCACCGTCAACCATGAATAACTGCAACAAGTCAGTTACGTACAGTATTTTTAAACAATTTTTTTTGGTGAAAAATGACTAATGTGTTGCCTACCTTATGGTTTTTAAAACTTCACCAGGCTTTATGGGTCGAGCAGAGTGCTCATTGAAAAATGGGGGTTATATGTTTGACTCTTATTATCAAATAAATAAATCAATTCGAATCTTATTAACATCTATGTTTTTGTGTATGTAAATAGATTTTTTCGTTATTTCTGAATCGATTTTCCAAAATATTTTTGTATTTGAGCGCACTTTCGAGGTGGTTCTATTGACGACATGTATGGATCTTATAACATCTTTGGCGTTTTGATTTTTTGTAAACATAAATGACTTACGTACCGAGATCGAATTAAACTTTTCCAGTTTTACTGCGCTCAAAATTATTAGAAATTAGTGAACAATATATTGCTACAACATTTTTGTTTAGAAATTGCTAGGTTACTAATTTCTTAAAAGATGGTTTGTTTGGTGTAGATCGATATTTAACGCCAAATCACTCGAGTATTATACAAAAGTAGTTATTTCATAAAATCCCGTTTCCAAATTCCGAAACAAAATGGCGCGCCATCCAAAACCACTCAAAATTCATAAGGGAAATTATTTACGTGTGTAGCAGATGCATAGATTTGTTTGGATTTTTTACGTTCGAATATTTTTCGAAACGGAATTCACTAACAAAGTTTCGAAAGTATGTGTCGCGCCTTAATTCGTATCCACTGAAGCGGAGCACGGTAGCTACAAGTTAAAATGACTAAATAAAAGACATAAAATTTAGTGTCACTCTATCATTAACGTAGATATTCAATAAGAATGATAAACACAAGGACATTATTACATTAGCATTACTAAGCGTTTATGTTATCATGGAAAAATAACACTCATTATTACTAGATAAGGCTTGAAATAGCGTGATAAATTTATTTAGTACGTGACTGGCGTGGTACAAGCTAAACACGTGTTTTACCACGTTGGTTATTCCTGAGCGAGGCGGGAGAGCTTGTACTCATGTAGTCTGCACGCTATTTTAGTGGCGAACACTATTTTGTTAGTTTTTGACATGAATTCGTCACATGGGGTAAAATATGTCACTAGCTGTTTTTCGCGACTTCGTACACACGTTGTGACTTTTCGTAGTGAAAGTAAAAAATAAAAAACGTATCTTCACGCCCATATCCCCGAAAAGGTCGGTAGAGGCACAAGGGCACCACCACCACTCGCGACTAGCGGAAAACACTATCCCTCAATATGATACCTAAGCGGCAAGCCTATCGCCAACCAGGCACATATCCAATCCAGGGCAATGTTATCTTTATAAGAAAATTTGAATTACACATTTTGAAGTGTACTTACTACTACTGTACGTACTACTTGTGTAACTTTTTTTTATAACTTGTCCGACCCGGGGTCGAACCCGGGACCTCAAGAAGACAAGTCCGACTTTGGACCGCTAAACCACAAAGACGCTTTCATAGTGATGGGGATGAAAGTATTGAAAAGAAAAAAAGTTGGCAAGGATTAAGCTACTGCAAAAAACCCGTTCACTAGTTTAATTATGACAACTATACAGACAAACTGACAAAATTTTAATATCCCTGTTTTAGGGGCTGTATTTTGATATACGATTTTGGCGTAACTACTGTTTTATTATAACTATTATATGTATGGATTTTAACTATCTATCTTAATAATAAACATAGATTAAATCATGCCAAGATCTGTAGATATTTTCAGTGTAACAAAGATTATAATGTCAAGATAAGCATTTGAGTATTTTTAGTCTATATTCATTAATAAGATGCTAGATAAAAGCTCTGTAACGTGTACGTTTTATACTCTACAATATACAAAGATGCATACTGTCACAAAAAAGCATGAAAGCATACCTTCATGAAATTGTAATATTTGTGACTATAACAATAACATTCTAAATTTGAATTTTAAATTTGTCGGTTCAAATTTCGAAGTAATATTCAAATTGCTCTTTTTTCCACATTTTTCTGTTTTTATTAAAAAACAAAGACAAGCATATTGAATCGTTCGCACATCTATTAGTTCAGCTCTATATAATAATGAATTATTTTTAATGCGGCCGATTTTTTACGAAATTTTGGGATATTTTAGTAGATTCTGTTTTATTCAGCGCTTTGTTACGTTATTTTTAAAAACTCTACAGATATATTAAATAATAATAATGAATCGCTAAATGTGTTGGTAAGCGCATATAACTTCCGAACGACTGGACCGATTTAGCTAACTTTTTTATTATTGTATTACTTATGATCAGGAGAAGGTTCTTACGAAAAGAAAAACCGGGAAAGTTGCAGGGAAAATGGGAAAAATAATACTTTATTATTTCTCATACTGAACGGGTGAAACGAAGTTCGCCGGGACAGCTTGTTAAATAATATAAATAATTTGAAGGAAACTTAACAAATCTTCAAGGATCGTGATATTTAGCTCTCGGTATTCTTTTCCTACTAGGCATGAAAATAAGTAAGTAAAAAAACAATTGTCTTTAAACATAGAGAAGTCACTATCTGCAAAAAGATCCAGTTGCGAATGTAAAAGGTATATAAACTTCTACACCATACTACTACCTGGGTATTGTTAAATTGCATTAAAAGAAAATCTATCTATTGATTATGTTTTCTATATATACCACTCACTATAGACTAGTCAGAAACTAATGCAAAATGTGTAAGTGTGAATGTTCCGTTTTCACATTAAATCAGCTGAACAAATTTTTACAGATTTAAGGGAAGAAATAGATTGTTAATATGGCTTTAGTGAGTTTTATATCATTATCTCAACGAGGTTTCGCGAGAGAGCGACGAAGCTACGAGCGACGCCTAGTTTCAAATAAACTAAAAATCTTACGAAATAAAACAATTAAAGTTTCATCTACAGAGACGGTTATAAGATTTTATCCTATTTATAAGACAAAACTTTTTATCCCGATTGATTGCGTGGAAAATAGGAAAAATGTTTTTTTAATTCATCCATACAAACTGAAAATGTAGAACGAAGTGCGCCGGAACAGCTAGACTCTTGAATCTTATCCTACCTTTAGTAGAAACAATCGTAAAACTCCATCCGTTACTGCCCCAATAATCGCGTAGTGCTCATAAAAAACTTACCGACCAATAATTGGTAACCTCCTTTTTGAAGTCGATTAAAAATCCAGGTGTATAATTCCCTTTACATTGAGACTGTTTTATAAGTTATCTGCATGTAAAATCACTTGGAACATAACATGCATTATTAAAACAACGGGTATTAGCATAAAATGCAAATAGGCTGAGCCAAAACTTTCACGAAAAATTCAATGGCAATTGTTATGGAAAACAGTTTGCTTTTCAAATATTTACATCTCTATTTTACGTCATATGAGAGATAAGGTTTATTATTTGGTCCACTAGGTTTTATTTACTAGCTTTTAATATCAGAAACATTGATAATTGTGGTCAAGCGGTCTAAGCGATGGACTTGACTTCATGAGGTCCCGGGTTTGAATCCCGGGTCGGGCAACAAAAAGAAAATGTGGTTTTGCCTATTTTCTAATAAAAAAAATGTTGCTCGGGATTGGATAAGTGCCCGGTTGGCGATAGGCTTGGCCCTATCATATTCTTAGTGTCTTGGCTAGTCGTAGGTGCCCTGGTAGTGCCTCTGCCTACCACTTCGGGGATATGGGCGTGAAGATACTTTTTTTAGATAACAGTAAAACTAATAACTTCCAAAACCTTGACAAAACCTATCTAATCTCGATCAGATTATCTTTGAATCGAACAAATCCGAATCGAAGCTAGTCCATCCGTTCTTAGGTTATATGACACACAGACAGACATTCACTTAGACAAATATGTCAAACTTATAACACACACCTTTTCCTGTCGGAAGTATGTTACTTGTATATGGTTATTTGAAGCCGTTCGTTTACTGATACTTAGGACTTATATTTTATAACTGACTTCAAAAAAGAGGAGATTCTCAATTCGACTATATTTTTTGTCTGTTTTGAGATTGTTTTATCAAAAATGAACCGACTTCAATGACTAGTTTTCTGAAAGGTATGTTATGATTTTAAAACGATTCCTCATAAATTTTTATCAAGTTTTTTTTTATAATATTGGAAGGCAAACAAGCAGACCGATTTCCTAATGGTAAGAAATTCACGTCACCTAGAGACACCAAAGGTGGTAATAGTGCGTTGCAAACCTGAGGCAAGGGTGTAAGACCTCGAGCAAAAGTCAGTTTACCGGCTACCTTATCCTCCAACCGGAACACGTCAACAGCAGGCATTGACGTTATGGCGGCAGGAGGCAGGTAAGGCGGTGGTACCAATCCGGGTGAATTGCTGCGAAACTCTACCACCTAGTCAGATGTCACGGTGTTAGTGACGGTAAGCTTATGCTCGCATTTTACGAGCTGCCTGGTTGTTCCTAATGCAACAATTTGCATGTACGTGGTGTGGTACCCGAAGCAAGCACAAGCCGGATCTTCATACCTTGGCGTATGAACCTGCTTTTCGAAAAGAGAATAATCAAAGCGCTACTTAGTAATTTGGAGTGGGATTTTTTCCAGTTTCACTGTGCTTAGTTTACTTATTTTTTATAGTTTTAGATTTTTTTTTTCATTTGTCAGTCCACAAGTGTAATTCAGGTCGCAATGTGCTGTGCTTGGTGCCGATTGGTCGTTTTTATGTTTCCTTCATTGTAATTTCCTATATCTCTCACAGTGCTTTGCCCCGATTGTTGCCAACGTGTTGCTTATGCTTTCTGTCATGATGTCAGTTATAGCCATTCTTGTTATCTGCTATAAAGTTAACTTTGACTCTTTCGACTAAGTGTAGTTTTTGCCTTAATCTACTTATTTAGGAAATTTGCGACTGTATTGCTATCAAAAATGGTTACTTTTGCTATGATATAATCTGTCAAATTATTATGAGGGTTTAAAGACTATGAAGATTTTGGCTTACCTACTGTTCGGCAATTTGTTTTTTTTTCAAAGTTGCGTTGACTAACAGTTCTTTCAAAAATGTATAGCTAATCAAAATCAATACAAATAAAAAATATGCTCAGAACAAAACTCATTGAGTGTCACATTCCGAAGATTGATGTTAGCTATCCATTTTTGAAAAAAATATTAGTGAACGTGATTTTGAAAAAACCAAAAAAAAAATGGCAGACAGAAGATAAGCCAGGCTTCATACAAAAATCTTTAAGACTCTTTATTATTTAGTATTTTTATATTAAATTTATAATTGACACTTTTTTAGCTGTATATGTTTTGAAGTTATACTTCTTTTGGCACGTTAGGAAAAAATTATGAGGGTAAATTTTTACGATGCGCGAGCACACCGTCACGAAAAACCGACATGATGAAGTAAGTAAGCTATAGATAACATTTTAGTTTTTTTGATTATGTAGAAATATTTTTTTTGTAATATTTTTGTTAAATATTAAATAAACTTTATTAACTAAATAATGCATTATAATAAAACTTTTAATGTATTAAATACCTTTTTTCTATGGTTAGTGTCATTTTGTCTACAAATGTAAAATAAGGCAAAAGATAAAATTTTAAAAAGATTTTTATCTTATTACGCCGAAGAAGTATAACTTCTAACGCGTGTACATAAGTACACACACAATTTTTTTATTGGTCTGTTTATTTGTTTGTTCTATTTTTAAGAGTTTTGAAGGTTACGCACAAGAATCAAAGTGACCTCTCTGTGCAAAGAAAGATTATTCTGTTTTATAGCAAGTAAATATTATGTGTGTTCAAGTTATCAAGTATTTAGGATTATGGTCTTTATGATAACAATTACAAACAACAAAATTACGTATCTTAGTTAAAGTAGGAAAACTATTCAAGGTTTTATTAGATAATAGTGTTCATAGAAAAACTTAAACGTGGATATAATTCCAAAATCAACAATATTTCCATATTTATGAAGGTTAGTTCATAACACGTTAGCTTGCTATTGTCGTGTTCCAGTTTAGGAGATTTACTTAGAAAGTTTTACATTAAGAACTCAGTTTGACAGCGTACCGTTACTTTCTTAGTTTTATACAAAAGACGTGCAATATAATCCTAAATGTGTGTTTATTATTGAGTTAAGACAGATTTTTTTAATCCATATAATATAGAATAGAATATATTTTTATTCACATTCACCTTACAAGAGGCACTTGTGACAAGTCTATATAACACTGAAACTACCACCGGATCGGAACGCGGCCACACATTAAGAAGATCCGGCAAGAAACTCATCGGGCTTTCTTTTTTTTCCTTATTCTATACAAATTTACTAGTATTACATCACACATTATTACTAGTAAGAGATTGGTATATATCAAAACCACATTTATATATTCTTGAGATAAAACTAGTCTAATAATTTGTATGTAATTTTTCATAGGAATATAATTTAGGGTGGGGGTAGCCCCCCCCTGCCCGTACCTAGCTACACCCATGCTGTTATCACATAAAAATCCATTGTTACTTTGGTTTTTTTATTAAAACACCGAATTAATGATATCCCTGCGACATGTCGCGAAGATAACAATCCGTCATAGCGCTGTACGAACAAACTTGAAGGTTATGTATGTATTGTGATCCTATTAAACATTTTAACCTTCCTCGTTGTGGCCTATTATGTAGATGAATTGATTGCTTCCTGTGTACGTGAGCTACGAGATCCGAATATAACTCATTCCTTTATTATATTTATGCTTTAATTTTTATGTTTTAACCCACAAAGAAAGTTGTTATAAGTTCGCAGTGTCTGTGTGTCTGTTTGTGGAATCATAACTTCTAAACGAATGGACCGATTTTGATGCGGATATTTTAGTTTGAAAGTTGACATGATTGAAGTGGTTCTTAGTTATATTACATTTAGATTTTGTTAGATCTTACTGTTTTTTTAAATTTTAGTGTTATTATATTTTTCATAAAATTATTTTATGTATTTCATTATTAAGTACATCTTGTAGACAACAAGTTATTACTAAAACTAGTTATTAAAAATTAAAAATAATGTGTATTGCATGTCAATTCGTTTAAACAACAAAATTCCTGATAATCTTAAATCACTTCCATTAAGCAGATTTCGAAAAAAGGTATTCAACTTACTTTTAGAGAAAAATTATTACAGTGTCAAAGATTTTCTTGCAGATAAGAATAAATAATATAGTATTTCTAATATGATTAATAATTGCAGAATGTCGGGTACGCAGGAGTTTGTTTCGCCGTTTCTTCTCCTGTCTGGCTAGGTTTGGAAACGGTGGTAGTTTACGGTAGACAGGGATAAATTAATTTACATTCTAAAAATTGTTGTAATAAATAATCTTCTAATAAATACAAAATACAGTGTGTTGTAGATTGTAATTAAATAATTAAAATTAGTAATTTGATTAAAACCTATTAAATATTTGCACACCACAACTTGGTAGAATATGTTGAAACGCTTAAATAATTTTGTAACATCTTTGTAACACTCATATTCCGCAAATAAATATTTTTTCTTTCTTTCTTTCTTTTCTTTCTTTCTTACTAGAAAATTAAAAAAACATGTTCGTTAATTTGACATATCCCGGAATCAAACCCAAGATGTCATGAAGTCAACGACAACATATGATTACTAGCCTAAGAAGCAATACTTTGGCACATAATTCAATAGAATAAATAAAATCATTGTTAATAACAATAAAAACTTTTGAAACCAACGTGTTTAGATTAGATGGCTATTGAAACACGAATGTTATAATATTCGAAATAACAACAGTAGTTAATGTTTATTAAATAATATCATTTGATTACATCGGAGAGTGGTAATATTTCTTAAACATCCGACATTGATGTCCAAACACCGCGTCATATTCATTATTTATAGTGATTCATACTTCTTAATACTAGTGGTCGCCCGTTGGTCGAAATTCGACCATAATAAATTTTAATATCTTGTTGATAAGAACACCATCTTCATTTCTCAAGACCAACTACTTTGTTTCTAAAATTTTTAGTTTGCCATCTGTGATCTTTTATCGCTATCATCAATATATTTGTTTGTGTGTTAAATGCATGGTAGTTTGGGTAATGTTTTATTTATTGATTTAATGTACTTAATAAGCATTACTATTGAAACTAAAAACGAAAATGTACTTTATTAGCGCTCTGCACTTCTCGTACATATAAACTATAAAGTGTGCCAAATTTCATGCTCCTCCGTCCGCGTAATTTTCGTAAAAAGGGGTCCAAAGTTTTGGCATCACGCATTAATATAAAGATTATAAATGTACATTTACGTCTGGAGTTCCTTCATTTCTTTTAACGAAATTGATAAAAACCAATCAAAATAAATACTGATAAAATTTAAAAAAAAACTTTACGCCCATATCCCCCAAAAAGGTAGGCAGAGGCACAACCAGAGCACCCACGACTAGACGAAGACACTAAGTCCCACCATGATAGGTGGCAAGCCTATCGCCAGCCGGGCACATATCCAATCCAGGACAATATTATTTATATTAGAAAATTAAAAGTACAAGTTTTCTGTTTTTTTTTATTGCCCGACCCGGGGATCGAACCCAGGACCTTAAGAATTCAAGTCCGACGCGGGACCGCTAGACCACAGTGGGAAAACAATTATAGGAAAATACTACCACAAAAATTAAATTCTTTTGACTCAAAAACTAGTAAGATTTTTCTCAAAAAACATTTTTGCTAGAACTTGGTAGGGATCCACCGACTTACCTATTCATGCCGTCAGATTGACAGTGTTAATTTTCGGTCAGGAGAGTTGAATAGTCGGTAGTAGTTGCATAATATAAATTAGGCATGTCTTTTGCGTGCTTTAGGTTACCCGATTTAGCAAAATGGGACTTAAATTGTTGAATATTAGTCATACTCAAGCTCATATAGTGGGATTTGTGGTAACAACGAGGAAATTCTCATTTTTTTATGCTATTGGAAGGCAAACAAGCAGACGGATTTCCAGCTGGTAAGAAATTCACGACGCTTAAGTGCATAAGTGAAATAGAGACACCAAAGATGGTTATTATGGTTAGGCCTTGAGCAAAAGTAAGTTTACCGATTACCTTACCCTCCAAACCGGAACACGTCATGACGTTATGACGGCAGGAATAAGTAAGGCGGTGGTACCAATCCGGGTGAGTCGCTGCGAAACTCTACCACCTAGTAAACTACACTAATTTCTGTATAAATATTTCACTTATTCACTTTAACTGAACTACGAAAATCGTACAAAGTGCAACCAAAATTGTCACTTTTTATCATTAAGTACACAATATTTATTCAGTTTTATCTCAAAACTCTTTATGCTATTTAAAAAGCTAAAGCGACTGCGTATCGACTGGAGACAATAAAAATAAAGGATGAAATATGACGTCATTGCCCAAGCGCAGCAGAATGGCAACGTCGCCGTCTCCTTGAATATTTTGTAAATAGACGGCGATTGTCACGAGAGCGAGACGAAAATATGCATCAGAGCGAGACAGATGGCCTGTCAAAATAATCAATTTTAGTCTTTATGTCGAAGAAATATGGTTTAATGGTATTAAAGTATTTGAGTTCCGGCGATGTATTATAATCCGGTTACTTGGAAGGTTAAATTAGAAATTATATGGCCGATAATCTATACATAACAAATGATAATTTTGACTGTACTTTCAACATAGCAAGAACGAGTTAATATTTGAAGAAATCGACTAAATTTTTTGTCCTTTTCTTACAAGACGAAATGTTTATACATAGATACTGCAATAACAACCGCTGGGGAAGAAAGGTCGAGAGACGGCCCCGCACCGGTGGACGTAATGTTGGACGACTTCCCGTCCGGTAAACTGACGATCTGGTCAAAGTTATGGGGAGTCGCTGCATACAAACGGCTGGTGACCGTGACTTGTGGCGTTCTTTGGGGGAGGCCTATGTCCAGCTGAGGACGTCCTCCGACTGATGGTAATGATGATGACATTTTTTACCTAACGTCCATGTGGTGGTAGCAAAACGACAAAGAGTTTGATTAAGGTATAAAGTTAGGACTCGTAGAGTAAGTGAATGTATATTTAGAAGCTTGGCTCTACATATCTGATAGATTTTCGATCATGAGAGCCATATGGAATCGTCTTGAAAACATTTAACATGAAAATGCTTTTGAAGGCATTTATGTTCAAAAAAAGTATGTTGACGCCAATATGTCCGAAGAGGTAGAGGCACAACTAGGCACCCACGACAAGCCGAAGAAACTATGTCCCACAATGTGATAGGTGGCAAGCCTATAGCCAACTGGGCACATATCTTATGCCGAGAAACGTTATTTTTAATAAAAAATGAAAATACACTATTACATTTTTTTTGTTCCTCAAAAAAATAATATGGTTCGGATCCTCAAGAAGTCAAGTTTGACACCGGATTGCTAAATAACATCGGCGATTAAAGTATTATATATTTTAAAATCAATTTTAGGGTTATTTGAAGAAAGTTCCTAACTGGACTTTTATGGGATAACATAAAGAACAAGCACACGGTTCTCGTGGTAGTTACAGATAACAGTGACCTATAGGCGACAAAGCCCGGCGAAGTCGTAAAAATCGCGAGGTTTTCAACACATTAGTCATTTAAAAAAAGACCTATTGGCACTATAGATGCATATCTACCGGCTACTTTACACTATGGATCTGAACATGGTACAGAATTTTTCTGCGCTAGGAATAGGTATGAAGATGGTTTCCTTACAGGCCAAGTTGCAAAACACTATCACCAGTGAACACATATTTTACATAATATATTATACATTTGATAAGAGAAAAATATTAAACGACTGTATATGGTAATATTCCGGTAAATTGTTGGATAGAACTTCCTAAGCTAAGATCCATGTAGTCTATCGTATGCCTGTCAACATGGAGTCTGTCTGGATGATCTACATCGGTAG
>NJDD01000669.1:42139-74798 GCA_002245505.1 Calephelis nemesis | reverse complement strand
GGTGTTAGTGACGGCAAGCCTATGCTCGCCTTTTACGAGCTGCCTGGCATAGGAAGGCAGATGGTCTATTCTACAAAGGAGCCCGGACCAACACGGGGGAAATCTATTTCGATTTTTATACAATCAGGCGATAGAATCGTTTCATTCCTACTTCGAATGTAAATCTCATATCATAAATAAAACAATCCATTTTTGACCAGAACATTAAATTTATTAACATCCAGACCAGGAAGAAAGAACTAAAGTACACTAGAGGCAGGCCAAAATAAAATAATCGACAATCAACGTAACAGGTTACAGTCGTTTTATCGAGGGAATCTCAATAACAACGGTTTGTCGGTTCTTGTTGGAGCACCCGTCACGTCCGTGGTTTATTTTTCCTTTCACAACCATGCAATTGCTTTGACATTGTACGTTCGGCTTGTGGCGCTTGTTATCGGGGGTTAGATTTATGATGGGACACTTGTTGCTCGGATTCTTTTCAATATTGTGATATCTATATCGAGGAAGGATCATCTTTTAACACTTGAAGTGAAAGTGAATCAGGATTAGAATCTTTCGGAGTTTTGCGTCTCTTAGCTCGTTGAGTGCACTTGCTTACATTTTGCATTAAACTGTTTTAGAAGTTAACTACAAGAAATATAATAACTGTCTCGACTGGAATCACAACTTTGTTCTGATTTATGGTAATACAAAAACTAGGAACTCATAAATGTAAAGACATAACAATAATCTTAAATTAATTACTTCTTTTAAATAAAATATGTAGCTTTTAAGGCAACTATTTTTAAGAATTAAAAAAAAAGTAATAACTGCAATGTATCATCAAAAGTGACAAGTAGAAAATAACTTACCTAGCTATCTAATCTACTAACGGAATTATTGTTATAGAATTGTTTTTATTAATTTATTAATAATATAATCATAATTTAACTGACACCGTTCTATCTGCTACGTCGTAGCGCAATTCACGAATTACGCTACAACGTAGCTGATATAAGAATAGGACATCTTTAGTAAGCTAATATTAGGTTATAATAAAAGTAAGTATCTTCACGCCCACATACCCAAAGAGGTTGTCAGAGGCACAACCAGGGCACCCATGACTAGCCGAAGACACTAAGTCCCACAATGTGATAGTGATACAACTGGGCACATATCAAATCCCGAGCAACATTGTTTTTATTAGAAAATTGGAAAAATCCAATTTTCATTTTATTGCCCGACCCGGGAATCGAACCCGGGACCTCAAGTCCAACAACTGAACCGCTAGACCACAGAATTTAGTGATAACGTTTGCAAGGCACTGTAGAAATGCGTAGGAAAGGAAGTCCGTCACACGGTGACCATTATTCACAAATTATGCTACATCGTAGTCGGTGTAGACATAGCTTACTCAATATGTCCTACGGTCTTAATTGTTGATGATACTAAAATATTTAGGGCCAGGATCCTAAGAGCACCATGACCTAAGTGCTATTAGATATGAAGTCACGAGTAAAAGCTAATGAGTAAAAGAAAATTATGGGTCAGGATCCTAGGACTACCACGAAATAAGATACTAAGATAGTTAGGGCCAGGATCGTAAGAGCACCATGACCTGTGTGCTATTAGATATGAAGTCACGAGTAAAAGCTAATGAGTAAAAGAAAATTATGGGTCAGGATCCTAAGACTACCACGAAATAAGATACTAAGATAGTTAGGTCCAGGATCCTAAGAGCACCATGACCTATGTGCTATTAGATATGAAGTCACGAGTAAAAGCTAATGAGTAAAAGAAAATTATGGGTCAGGATCCTAAGACTACCATGAAATAAGATACTAAGATAGTTAGGGTTAGGATCCTAAGACTATCATTAAGCATTAGATATGAAGCCACGAGTAAAAGCTAATGAGTAAGACAAAATTATACCCGAAAAGCTAGTCTTATCATATTTCAATTAAGAATCAACGTGTAGAGTTTTCAAGGTGTAATTCAGACAAAATTCATTTCAGTCTCGCATTACATATTTATAAAATCAATTGTTGGATCTGCTTGTTGCGAGTGTGTAATCAAAACAGTAATATCGTAGATACAGCGTGTTGAATAAAATATGTAATTCTTTACTACGTTTGGGAATTACATATTTATATGTACATGAAATAAATTTCCAGATCGTGTTAGTTATTACAGCATTATTATTTTAAACTTTCTGAACCAAAAAAATATCGACTGAAAGTAAAAAAATCATCATACTTTTAAAACTTATACAAAACAATGGCGGGTTGGGGAATTACATCACATAACTTTGAAAAGATTGTACAGATTTCAATGGACTCTGATTTTTGATAGATTCATCTACGTCTCAAATAGAGGAATAGGTATAAAAAAATGTCAAAAAAAATATTGACATGACACGACCAAAGCGGTGCTAAGTCTGCCGAGACAGCTAGTGCAAGCTTAAAAAAATAACATGGAAAGGTTCGAGCGAACCAAAATTTGCAAAGACAATTAATTGGTTTTGACAATACTTAGAAATGTAGTTGTGTCATCGATATTATAATTGGAGCTCTGTAAAACTTTCCCTGGGATTACATGATTAGAAACAGACTTGGTGGCAAGAAGACCACTTCGGAAGTACAAAGAAAAAAAGATTTCTTAAAATTAGGTCCCATATATGAAACAAGAACCTTCTCCTTTTTTCAAAGTCGCTTGAAAATAGGCAACTAATTAGGTTTAATATCAAATTTTTGTACTAAAACATAAATTTATAATGGCAAAATTGGTTTATAAATTGTAAATTATAGAGTAGGTAATAATTATTCTGTAAATTACAATAGAAACTATATCACTATTTCAAATTTAACACTATTGAAACGGCAAAGGGACACCGAAAATGCATAACAAGGCTATAGAATGCATTAATGAAACTTTCAGCAATAGTTTAGAGTAACTATCCAATAGAAGCGGGTGGCCCCCCTCGCCCCCCTCGCCCACAACACCCTGTATACATTCGTAACTTTAATGAAATTTCAAACAGCTATTATTTAATATATGAACATTTCTAAGAAGCATAGACAAATTAACATCATTTTAACGTTTTCCCGCGCAAAATGTATTTTACTTTAAAAAAACAATAGTCTTGGCGTATTGATCGAGACCCCGCGCATGCGTAAAATAACGAAATTTGCAATTATAAAGCGCTCTGTGCAAATTTCGTCTAAGTTTACGATTTGAACGCGGGCTCCAGCGGCGATTTTCGTGTCCAGCCATCTAATGAACATAGAGGCATTTCAAATTATTGTTATAAGTGCGCCATTTTCGAACGTTAACATTTAGAAACTGTATCTTCACATTTTGTCATTAAATAAATAGAATAAGGTTTTAACAAAAAAATTGCTTTTTTATTTTTAAGCTTTTATTTGTAAGGGCTCTTCCCAGCTGTAGTCTTGAGAAGTACAAGGTCAAGGCGTATTAAATAAGCTAATACCTTCCGTCTCCATCATCATATCATCTCCATTATATTATACTAGCTGTTGCTTGCAGCTTCGTCCGCGTTTTCACAGGAAACCGTTGTGTGATCGGAATTAAAAGTAGCCCATAAGTTAATCAAGGGCACAATCTATCTGTGTTCCAAATTTCAAACAAATCCTATGAGCCATTCGACCGCAAAAGAGTAACAAACATCCATACATACAGACGCACAAACTTTTGCATTTATACTATTAATATAATTCCTTGGTCATTAAATCTAAATATGTATGCCAAAAAAGGTCAATTAAGGATACCTACTTTACAGTTGGGTTAAAAAATTGTAACCAGAAATATTGCAAGTTAAATAAAACCTTGTATAATGAAAGCGGTTGAGAGTTTATAGCTTTGAATGCTCTAAAATTATAGCTGTAAGTTAATAAATTTTACGGTAGAATCCTAATTTTAATTTGATACAGTCCTTTTCCAGGATTCATAACAATTTGACTTTGTAATTTTTACACAGCTTTTATTTGTTTGAAAATATGTTAAATCAAATTGTTTTACTTTCTTTTTTGGCACTTTGAGATATTCTATCTTATTTGTAATTAATGTACATTTGTACTTCTCCCCTAATCATAATGTTAGCTACTTAAAAGATGATAGTATGAAACTCAAAGTGTATACATATATGTTTATATAATATGTAAATGAATGCAAAGTATGTATCCTTACATTCTACTAGCATCACATTATGATGGCTGGTTTGAAATTTGTATTAATTAAGGAAACATTGTAGTAATTAAGTTTTTGTTACATTGAAACTTTTAAGAGCTTTAAAACTTTTATAACTTGTTATGTAATACAAAAATGTATAAATTGGACCCGCACTGATTCGGTATTTTTAAGATAAATTGTGTGATGTGTCAAATCGGCCATCATGCTGCTAGTATAGTTAGGTTTAATCTAATAATATATTTTTCTTTTTACTGCAATAAAATTTTAGTTTATTTACTAAATGTTTAAGATATTTACGTTGTGGTCAATAAATCTAAAATTAAGAAAAAACCAGCCTCTTACATATTTTAAGGCAAATATCGTAATACTATTAGTTACATAATTTTTGGTACAAGAAATATTAAAATAGCAGCATATAGTAAATGCTTACATTTAGTACATACGAATGCTGATTATTCTAAAACGCTATGACATCTTAAAAATAAATTTTTGTAATGTTAAATTTTTGTAATTTCTAATGAACGATTTTGAAATAACTATTATTTACTGATATTTTTACATGGGAAAATCGAAGTAAAATGATTTGAGTACTATTTTAAGTATTTCTTTTCTTTCATGGCAGTTTTTTTATTATAAAAATCATTTCTATTTTTATGTAAAACATTATATCTGTTAAATCTAAAATAAAAATTTTTATTCTAAAATTCTTACGTTACATTTTAACAACAAACTTAAATCTGTGATATTATTAACAGATTTAATATCAAATTAAGTTTTAAAAATTTTATTAATCTAAGGAAAATGAAAGTTTATGTATATATGTTTAAAACTAGGCCAAACTTTAAAAATTGTCTTCTTTATTTAGGTATAACTTTACTTTAAAATTGGTATAACGAAGTATTAAATATTTCATAAATATGCAATATATTACATTATTAACAAGACCTAAAACAAAAGCTTGTTTAGTTTTAAATCTTAACGTATTTTTACATTCGAAAAGCACCGTTGAATTTCGCTAATCAGCCGAAAGCTCACATCTCCTGTCTACCCAGTTCTAGACATAGCGTAGTCTAGCTTTTAGAGTGCAACGCAAGTGCAGGAGGAAGGGGGTGCGGGTGGGGCGCAGTCTCGTTGCCATGACAACCACAAGATGGCCTCCGCGAAATTAGTACCTACGTCTGCAGGCTTTATGCGCGCCGTCTTCATTATGTTGGATTTCAATTTATTTCCGAATTGAACTTCCAAGATTAGAATTTGTACTAGTTTTGTTGATTAACTGTCAGTGCATTTCCCTATGTACATTTGTTAACAATTGCTTAAGTATCAAAGCCAGTACTTAAGTTCTAATTTGAAAGTTCTCTGTAGTTAATATTTTCTATAATGTAATTTCTTGACAACAGCTTTTCTTCATATTGTTAAACAAAGAAACACTTGTACTGTTTCACGTATCACTTATAATTTATTATTTTGTAAATTGCCTACCGATTTCGCTAATACAGCATCATCAGGGCTAAAACTGAAGGTACTAGTATTACTACTATATTTGGAAGTTTTACCAAGCGCCGGCGATGGAAAATATCAAATATACAGCTTGTCTTGGCTGGCTTTCTTTTACATTTATGATATAGACTGTAACGTATACGAAATTTACTTATTAACCCCAACGTATCGAACACAAACAAAAACTTGGCTGTAGTGTTCAAAATAAAACTAAATTTCTCTTCGTGTTTTTTTTATTACGGACATGATATACAATTTAGAATCTACGTTATACGGTTTTTTAACTTAATGTCAATAGAGTAATATTATAAATAATTAAAAAATCACTCTAAGCTGTTGCATCTTCAGCTGCTATAATTTTTTTGAAATTTTGTAAGAAAAGTATGTGCAGTTCAGTTTGAAATAACCTCCCTCAGTCAGTTTTCTCTAAGAGCTATAACCTTGGGTCGATTAAGAGCCGAAGGTGCGAGTATAGTAATGACAACTAATCTCCATATCTTGGTGCCCTTGGTGGTAATGGCTAGCGGGGTCCACTACAAATACCTTTTCATCGGCTCAAAACGAGAAAATCGTTTTTTCATAGGTTAGCGGATTTAATAAATAAATGCAATATGTATTTGTATTTCTTTTATTTTGCCTGTGATTCTTTTTTCAGTGATACATAATATTTATTTATTCTATTATGAAGAATGTATATACATACTAAGCTCGTTCCACGTAACACTTACTTTGGCAATATATGGCCTTTTGCTATGATAACGCACTTACTTTCCCAATTGTTATAATACAGGGGCGAGCTTTAATATAATTTCGCGCCAATTACTTAAAACATGGGACACTTTTGCGTCCCAAGGTTATCTTTGCGGATACCGAGCCAGACAAGTGGAAAGCGGGGCGGTCCCGTTCAAAACGGGACTCCTGGTTACGTTGATTATCCTACATACTAAAAAAGAAAGTCGCTTCCTCTGTCCCAATGTCCTTTTATATGCTTAAATCTTTAAAACTACGCAACGGATTTTAATGTGGTTTTTTTTAAATAGATAAAGTGATTGAAGAGGAAGGTTTACATGTATATTTTATATCCGTGCGAAGCCGGGGCGGGCCGCAGGTTAAGTATAATATAAGGGTACTTAGAGGCGAGGTCTGCTTCTCCGTAGATAAATTTACAATCAAAGAAAAGCCTTAAACTGCTTACATAATTATCAATATTATTTTATGCACAGGATATAAGGTCACATGTGCAAGTTTGACAGCTACCCTATCTTCTAACAGAAAGAAACAGTAGCGAGTATTGATGCAGGTCCAGAATAAGGCAGCACTAACAAATCTTTGCGAGTACAGTACTCTACCACATCATACATATCAGTAACAATCAATCAATATCAATATTATCAACCGGCCAGCGATGGGGTCGTCACATCCGACATTGACGTATTTCACTGTGGTTTATATATAATTTATTGTTCACGCTCAAAAGTCTGTCTGCTTTAGACAACGATTAAGTTTTAAACCTTCTAGTAGCTAAGTAATAATATGCCGGCAATCGCCGTGGTACTTGTAAAGACTATATGTATAGTAAATGAGAAGAGTTTTAATTTCCTTTAGTATGTACTTTTTTCCATTGGATTGTTCATGTCGTAACCAAAAATTGGCCTCCGCGAGAAAACACCGACGGGATTACTAGGGTTGCTACTCGTTATTTTTCGTGATTCCTAAAAATTTTTTTTGTCATTTACGTATTATATTATTATTATAATTATTAATTAAATATATCATCAGAAAAATTCGTTTTTACCGATATCGTTTGATTGATCTAAAAAAGTATATTCACGCCCATCTCCCCGAAGAAGTAGGCAGAGCCACCACCAGTACACACACGACTAGCCAAAGACACTAAGTCCCACAATAATGAAGGGTTGAATTCGAGACTAGTTTAACTAACGAACACGTGATTTGACGCAACAAAATTTTAAACATTGGGAGCATTATTTTCGATTCTACTAACGAAAAACATTACAAATATGGCGCTTATTAAAAGTTAAAAGAGTTTTTGGCGATATAATCCGTTTTTACATTTGAACTACTAAGATAATTATGATATTTTATGTAGGTTTAATTAACATTTTGATTGATAGGTAGCGAGCCTATTGTCAACAGGGCACACATCCAATCCCATACAACGTTTTTTTTATTAGATAAGTGAAAATACACATTTTTAGTTATTTTTGTTGCCCGACCCGGGGATCGTACATAGCAAATTTCGTATAAATTGATTCAGCCGTTTAGCCGCGAAAGCATAACATACAGACAGACAGAAATACTTATTTTTCATTCAGTTACTTACGACATATGAAGAATTCAAAAACGTATAAAAGTTTCAGAATTTGTACAACATTCACCCATTTATGTAAGTAAGCACTTTCGTAAAATTCGATCACATTGTTAATTTTGATTTAAAATATTGTTTTTTCACTATTCGAAGAGTTGGTAACCCTGCACTTGTGTTTTTACTTGACTCCAACAAAACTGTTACACGGAAGTTTTGATTTGTTTTCATTTTTATAAATGTGACTGTGAATAGAAAACTACCTATACGCTATCTATAAAAATTGTAAAAGAGCTTTGTGATATTAAAAATTAATGTTCCAGCAATCATAACAATCAAAAATACTTGACATATTTTACCCGTATGGCTTTTTGTCACCGCATCGTTGGAAAACTACAAGATCGATATTATATTTTTCACTAGCTGCCTGTTCCGGCTTCGTTCGGATGGTAATTTTTTTGATCATAAATTGAAATCTAAGCTATATTAAGCTGCATACGGTGTGCAAATTTGATTGAAATCGGTTGAGTAGTTTAGGAGTCCATCGCGGACAAACAACGTGACACGTAATTTTTATATGTTAATAATATGCATAACATTTTTACTAATATTTGCACAACCTTATGTTATCATTTAATTTTATGAATAAACTTTTTTTGTTGTTGTTGATGAAGTTATGTGTAACAAAATATGTAAAGTGCATTGTGAAAATAAATAAGTGATACTCAAAATGTGCACATAGTGGACTTCCAACAAGTGTCAAGTATGAAAAAGTTACTTCTTGAACAAAGGTCTTCTAAAATTTTCCTTTCAAGAAAACGTGTCATTTAGTCAATTGGTAACACTCAGTGATAAAATGAGGTGTCATTCCAAAGGTCTCTCGAAATGAAGATGAGATTTCTCTAATCATTTTTCGATACCAAATTCCATTTGATAAGAATTCGGTCGGAATAAAATATATTCAGAGCTTTTTTCTCGATTAGCACATTCAATTTCACAAGGTTTTATTTAACTTGAATTTTTAGTATGTGTCAAAAAAAACTGTTGTTTGATTTTGTCTGTTAAAAAAATGTAGAGGTAGTTGCTGAAATATATATTTTTGGCTTGAATGAAATTAGCTAAACAATATTTCAAATCTAAAGTCAGTATCTTCACCCTGCATCCGTGAAGAGAAATAATGAATGAATATATACATTTTATTTTGTAACAATATTAGACAATGTTACGCACTTACTTTATAATATTAAATTATAATATTTAACAAAAGGTACCCGCTGATGACTGGGGGTCTTACCGCTTTGGTACCATCTTCGTCACACAACTTTATGGTAAAGGACAAGAGATAGACAGATGTACAATCAGCCATCCCGATTAGCCAAAGGTGCTTAAAATCCCACAATGTGATACCCTTACCTAACTTATCGACAACTGGGTACAGATTCAATCCTGAACAATGTTGTTTTTATAAGAAAATTTAAAAAACAAATTTTGGGTTGTCCAATCCAGGAATCGTAGACCTACTGTAGTCGACGTCATCAACTGATAACTTGAAGGTAGATGCGATTCTTGTTTAATTCGACCATAGCTTCCGAACCGGAACGTGATACTAGTAAACACCGATTTTTTAAAGGCAACCGACCTAACGGATATTGAAAATGTGTCAGAAGTTTCAAAGTAATGTAATTTACGTATGCTCCAATGTTTGTCATTTAGAACATGCATGTACCAAGTGTCGGCAAACATTTGGAAAACGGATGTAATTTATGTAGTATTTTTGTTAACAGTAATTTTATCTTTTGTTATCTGAGCGTGGCAACAGTCTGGATGTTTATATTTAACCCCTGGCAGAGGGTACGTCAGTCCGTAGTTAAGGTGGGAAAATTCGGCGATATTCTTAGATATTCTGTGTGTTGCGGATTGTAATTTACTGATGATCAGTACGTTATTCATATTGTGTATTTATGTTTCGGCAATGAGAGGAAATTTGGCTGCCTTTTTGCCGTTTCATTTCAGACGAAAACATTTATCAGAAATATTAAATAACATTACCTGCAACTAAACCATTGATAACCATTTATATAGTTAAGTTACTCATTTTTCCTAGCTACGTTCAACGCTAATTGGGCCTTCTTTTGACTTTGTGATTTTCAATTTTTCATTTGTACTGGTGGTCATAAGAATTGCAAATATTTTTTGTACCTTAACCAGCGGTTTGCTAGAAAATGGGTTTTCTTTAAGTAAGCCTCTGGGCCACCATATTGTCTAAGACTTAGAGACTTAAATACCATAATCGATGAGGTTACATTACCAATGGTGGCCGCCCGCTCTACTAACGCTCAACATCTTAGCGAATTTAGTGACGGCCGCATTTTTTATCGATGGTAAAAGGCAGCAAATAAGCGCATGGTTTGATGGTAAGAGATAATAGTGGCCTATAGATAACATAGATTTTATACGTGCTTCGCTGAACTGTGGCTGGGCTGTTAAGCTTAACTCCCTAATTCTGGACCGGAACTTGACAATGGAAAGAAATATTTAAAGTAGCGGATCCCTACTAAGGAAGGCTGCATAGCACTCTACCACCAGTGATCTTAGTCATGGCATATTTAACCTATGATCGTCTATTACGAGTTACAAGGCAGAGAAAATATGGTCTAATCTACACAGGGGATCTATACCAATCCTGTTAGCACACTTGTGCCTATTACGAGCTGCCAGGCAGAGAAAAGATGGTCTACTCTACACAGGTGGTCTGGACCAATCCTGATAGCACACGTGTCTTAAATTACAGTAATATAACGAGATCAATATTACAAAAGATGAGTAAGAGAAGTCCATGAAAGAAGAATGGCACAACGCCTTAAGAGGTCCATTGTATTATGGCCACAGTACACATTGCGTCAAAATTGGCCTAACATATAAAAACCTGCTTAGACTGTTGGTTGGCGGCGCAAAGTGTGCCAGCTATCATTGGCAACCGCTATGTTTGTCCAAGCTCGCCCAATATGCCGAGTGGAAAAAATGTTTAACTTTTCTATTCCCATAACCCATAACATGTATATTTTTACCAAAACTGACAGAAAATCACAGATGTTAACCGATAAAGGTCTGGTTATGTATATTATTAAAATATCTGTAGTCAATTAAAAAAATATGTAATTTTAAAACTTGATACGATGGAAAACACAAAGTCATTTTAATGAATAACACGTCTTGTTCTTTTTCGCAATACATTTTATTACACTCTTATTACACTTAAGCCAATCGATTTCACTTCTTATACACTTAAGTGTTCTGATAAAATGAAACGAAATGAATGAAGCGGCAAAAAGGCAGCCAAATTTCGTCTCATTGCCGAAAGATTCCCGATAAATACACATTCTGACTAACGTACTGATCATCAGCAAATTCCGCAACACACAGAATATGTATGAGTATCGCCGAATTTTCATACCTTAACTACGGACTGACGTACCCTCTGCCAGGGGTTAAAAAAATCTGAAAATACTAAAAATTATTAGGTTTCGTAAACGATACAGATTCCATTTTTGTGACGATTTTACATTGAAAGTCCATTATTTTTAAAGTGACCGAAGAGATTATTATTTATCTTTTACTGTAAAAGATAATTAACCTTTTGTGAGATAGATAGAAAGCAGAAATTAAGCAAAGATCCTAAACATTATCTGTGGCGATTGCATGACGAGACTTACCTACCACGCAGACCTATCTACCTCCTATTGTGACTTTCTTTAAAAAAAATTCAAGAGTTTTTTCTTATTTCAAATTATTTACCATTTCTTAGTAGAAGTTAACCTTTATAAACAATTGCAATAACATTCTGAGTCCTTATCACGAATATCGACCGACTATTTGACCGGCCGACCGACCGACTATGTTACTACCGACTATTCGATTTCTATGAATCTTGACTCTATAGAAACATGTAATGCATTCGCGGGGCACATACCTTCTCCTATATTCCTTATTATCCTAGTATGTGGATGCGGACTCGTAGTATCAACATCCTTAAATAAATAAGCCTTTAGGGTGGCCACAAACCCGCGACATGATAGAACTTTAACATCTAAGGGCCTGGATAAAAAACAGGGACTAACCTAATACGTATATGTATATATACGGTCAATATTAAAAACCTATTTAAGATAAGAGATCGTCCTATTTTAGATTAGTTGTCAGGTAACCGTAGTTACTTTTGAATAATTATTAAAAATATCTTAGCAACAAAACTCTAGAAGGTCTATATTTATCTGTAGATAGGTTATTAATATTGGCTGTAAGTGATTATAGAAATCGATCTGTTTTGTTAATATTGCTATGAATGAAATATTTTCATGGCTTGAACATTTATATGTATTCGAAGGAAAGTGAGAGTGTCCTGGTTTTTGTGTTTGGTTTATGTCCAACGGATTTACATTCAGCTTTTAGGATACAAAATTTATAGGATTACAGTTTTTAAATGTTTGTTCTTTTATTTTTGTTGAACTATTCTCGCCAGTCCTGGACCATACTAGACCGCTAGTAATTTAATAAATTTGATATTTCACACCCTATCTTAATAACATTTGAAGTTTATTATTATTTAAATTAAAACAATTATTATCTCGAGTTTCTACAGCTCTCTTCAATTAAAGTCGTAAGTCCTTTTTGTGAAGATTAACTTAAACATCATTGACAAAAATATTTAGGCAGATTTGTGTTTTGATGTAGCAACATTAAAATGTGTTATTGTTAATGTGTATTAGTTAACATATATGGTTTCATACACAAAGGAAAGGAAGAAAAATAAAAGAAAAGATAACAAAGTAAAAAAATGATACAAAGTACTCACGGGTGTCGTCGTTGAGCGCCCTCTGCCGCGACCGCGCCGAGACTCGCTCTTCACCGTCTGCAACGTCCCGTCAGGCGCCAAAATAAGCTACAACAACACAGACACACCACATACTTAACAAAAAGCAAAAATAAAGTAAAACAAAGGAGAATGTTAACACAAAATGGAAAAATTAAATAGACAAACATGCATTGGAATTAGGTTAAAATAGCAACAGATTAGTCAGTTTTAGTAAAATGATGTTTTAATTATGTAAAATATTTGTGATTTTATTGAAAAAATAAGTTATTAAAATAAAATGGAAAATTTTTTTTCAAATGAAAATAGCTACACTTAAAACGTATGATTAATTTTTAGCGCCATCTTTTATGTATGTTTGAAACTAATGAGAGTAACTACAAGGAATTTAGTTATTCTACTCAAAGCTAGATGGCAGGACTCAGGTAAGCACGACGCAAGTTAGAGAAACACGACATAGATGGCGCTTATTTAACGTACTGTGTTCATTTAATATTGCAAGTTAGTAGCTCAACTTTAGCTTTTATTTGAGTAAGTTTTATTGTAATAAAAAGAAACGTGCAATACGCATTGGTTCTACACAAATTTTTAGTTATAAGCCATTTGTGCATTCTGGCATCTTTGCAAGGCATGACTGTCTGTCCGTATTCTAAACAACTGTTTTATATTAGAGCAATACCGTTATTTCAGTTTTAGTTTAAGAGCATCAAATTGATAAAGATTTATTAATTAATAAATATAATACTCAAAAAACGACCACAATAATGATTTAATTAACATTTTTTACTTGTAAATATGGAATTTAGACAAACTTCTTTTAAAAAAATGTACTGCCTATTTGGCTATAAGTTACCCTATAGCTTTATTACAACTTTCATCACCCGCTGATAATCATTCCATTTTTATCAATTTTTAATTTTATGAGTAAATGCTGTCGATTGCCCTAAACGTAAATTTAAATTGTTACACATACAAAATAAATACACGGACACACGAATAAATATAGTTTCTGTTACCGAGCACATGGCATCGGCTCGCACCTGGCGTTTTAGTTCGTTACTCCTGTTTTTGTGTTAGAACTCGCACGACATTTGTTGAGCACCTATCTCACTCTCTTGTCAAGCTTTCTCTGTCTACCATTGTCTATTTTCATTCAAATCGCAGGTTTTATAATTATCCTTGCAAGAGGCTAAAGAATAAATTTTGTTTGATACATGTGATTTAGTGAATTAAAAAAGTGACGGTTACGTTCACAGCTGCGGTTGTTAGATAACCGGTTATCGTCAGTAAGTTAATTACAATAGATAAAACGAACACTGTCAAGGCGGTCCAAGGATATTACGTAAATTTAGACTGAAGTTAGTCAAATGCAGTACAAAAGCTTACTTATGTATACCTATTGCTAAATTAGTTCCGTGTTTGTTGATTTATTAAGAGTTGGAAGAAAAGATATTTTACACATTATGAATGTTAAATAACTAAATGTTTTGTGCTAAATCAAATACTTAATTTTATTTATTTGTCTTAAATGCTCAGATCTTTAATTACAAAATTTTGATAAAGGCTTCTTTTATCCCGTTATTCAGTTTGTTCTCGTAGAAAAGCAAAACGTTTTTAAAGTACTGGGCCAACTGCAAGCTATCAAATTATACTTGTTTCTTACGTAAATCGTGATATTCTTCAAAGTGATACGACTGATACGAAAGTATATCGTAATATTTCTTTACGATTGAAAAAACTGTAGTGTCTATAACTCTATAACATTTTGATTCGAAAACGCCCGCAGAAGTAGGTGTGCACAAACGTATTTGTCTAAATCGATAATGAACGTTCTAATGACCGACGTTAGAAAACTAGGGTATTGTTTTCATTTTTATTAACCTTCGTCTAAAATTTGTAAGCCTCGTTACTCAACCTGTATGATTTGTCAAATATTCGTAATAATTAGAGTAGAATTAAAGTTATGAATTTGAAGTTCTAACGTCCATATTCTGATGGCCAAGTAAGAATTTAGTCTAAGTGGAAATAGGTTTTTTGGAGGAATATCTGTAAGCCACTGAAATACTTTTTATCATAACTAAGTTCTTTTGAAGACTTTACGAAATGTATTGAAAGGCTACGAAAATAGCATGAAACTTGTAGGTGTGTAATAGCCTACGATAATGAGAGTCAGTATATCGTGCGTAAACATGGGATGTAGGAGCGAGCCATGTGCGTAATGCGAGGGCTCGGCTCCGTTGCGGCAGGTCGCGAGCGTGACACGCAAACCTTCATTGCCTCATTGATCTGTCACTTTAGTTAACGGTTTTTTTTTACATTATCTAAAACAAGGCGCGAGGGGCCCATTGACCTCAGTTGGAACTAAGTTTAAAGTATAGCAAATGTCGAGAAAAATCTTTTTTTATTTCGCTTTTAGTATGTGTACCACGCGATAAGTATATTCCAATAAATGAGTCAGTCAAGTGAAGTCATTTTCCATTTCCGAATCAGGATATGACTATGTTCTTTATGGTAAGTCACATACTTCAACCCAGCCAAATTACTAAATTATAATATACTAGTTCGGCTAAGTTTGCCACATTTATACAAGCACACGGCTCTCTTGACAACAGTGACCCATGGACACCATAGATGTTGTAGGTGCGTTGCTGTCATCTAGCCGAGGAGTAAAGCCAATTCTGCAATCCAGCTACCCTGTCTTAGAGCTCCTACTGGAGTGTACGCCTAGTCAAACAGTCCAAGTGGTAGAGTCCAGCTTAAGTTCGCATTAATAACGTTGTAACGTTAGTGCTAGTCATTATCGCATACCGATTAATAGAGTAAATTTACGCGCCAGGTTTGTGAATCCGGTCTAAAGCAGGCAACACATCATAAAAAGATGTTTCTGTGATTGACACTACTACTTAGTTAATTTTGGTTAACTTTAAAGCTATAACTAACAGGAAAATGGATACAAAACGATTAAGCATAATACTCGTATAAGCAAAGTAATATAGCTATTTTTTAAAGGAAACACTTGGATAATAAACTCTTTTATTAAAAAAGTTATATGATCTAACTGGAGTATTGTCGTTTTTAAAATATCACCTATCGAAAAATCTTTTCAAATCCATGTATTTAAATATCAGAGTTTTGGCGCCTTCGTGAAAGATGTCGGTCGTAGTTTTTTCGTAATTATTGAACGTCATGTATATTATAAAAAAAAGTAAAATAAGTTGACTTAGGTGGCAATTAAAGAAGTATCTTGAATCCCATATAACCTTAGTACTAGGTACAGGCGCGACAAGGGCACCCACACGACTAGTTGAAGACACTTAGTATCACAATATGATAGGTGGCAAGCCTTTCGCCAACCGGGCACATATCCAATCCGAGGCAAATTTTATTTTTATTAGAAAATTGAACATAAACATTTTTTTGTTACCGGTTCCGAGGATCGATCCCAGAAGTCAAGTCTAACACTGGACCGCTAGACTATAGAGGCAATTAGGTGGCAATTAGTTCAATTTTTTTTTCATTTAAAATTCACAAGCATCTTCATACTCATATCCTCAAAGAGGTAGATAGAGGCACAACCATGGCACTTACAACTAGCCGAAGACAGTAAGTCCTATAATATGATAGGTGGCAGGCCTATCGCCAACTGGGTACATATCTGATTCCGAGCAACGTCATTTTTATTATAAAATTGAAAAACACATTTCTTTTTATTTTGTTGAGTAATGAGGCCACCGCTTTAACCAAAACACTGACTTGACCTTCTTTTTCGACTTATGACTATTGTCAAATATAAATCGGGTAACTTGATACAGATTTCAACTTGAGTAATGACAAATGCTAACGCCAATGCCAAAAAGTAAAAAAAAAAGTATTTATCACAAAATTGTTTGATAGCGTAATAACACTTCATCAGGTTTTGATTGTCATTTAAATAAAACTGGAGAGAGTAAAGACTATAATCTGTTTATTTTTAATATTATAATGTAAACAACGAGAAGAAAAACTAAAATGGCATTTTAATACTAAATGTGCGTCTAAAATCGAAATGCGCAAATAATGAAAATTTAAAACTAAAATGACATTTGACTACTAAATGTACGTCTGAATGCGTAAATAAAGAAAATTTGTTAATCTTGATCAGAAATGTACTAAATGGATGTTTAAATAAATATCGCCTTGTTTTAGAAATCAATTTCACCTTAGCTTCAACACCCTGCCTTATTATACCTACGTAAACACAATTAAATATTTTATATTTAGTTGGGTAGGTACCACAACTGACTAAATTACCAGTATTTTAAAACTAAGTCAGTGTATCAATTTTCATTACTATGTCATTATTCAGTTACTTTAAATGTAAATTGTATAAATTAATGTGTAATTAGACGACTTTTTGTATCAGGTATTTTAATTAAAAAACAGTTAGGACTTCGCTGAATTATCGTTACATGATGGATGTAAGTAGCGGTTATTTAAAATCGCTTAAAAGGCAGGTGTGACATTATTATCGAAGATAAAAATAAGATAATCTCATAAAGTAATCTGCAGGTTGTATTACACAAAAGAATTAATTGGAACATTTTGTTTCAATGTATGTCGGTGCACCATGCACTTTAATTTAGTACCGCTATTCCTCAATAGATGCCGTAGTTTAATTGTGTAGACCCATATTAATAGAACAATACAAATAAATTTTGGGTTATAAATATTAACAACAATTTTGTATTACTAAACTGCACCTACCCAGTGAAGCATAATATATGTTTGTATGTATTATAGATGTTACCAATCTTTACCAAGTTATCAGTTGTTGATTTGGGACAAAAAATATTAGTTTTTTTTTTCAACAATTATTTTCGACGATGCTTCGTATAGTCTGTATAGTAATAATCTCATTAACAAGAAAATAAAAATAGCAAAATACAGCAAAACTATCATCACAACTATTACATAAGATACTAGCTGTTTTCCGCGCCTTTGCCCATGTCTAAAGTAACCTTATACTTCTTCAAGATCTAATTTGTTTCTATGCTAAAATTAATGAAATTCAGTTTGGCTTCTTTAAAAACAGAACATACAAACATATAGTAGTGTAATTTAAATTATGCCCTTTGGCTATATTCGTTAAGCTTCGGAAATCCGAATGTATTTTAAAGATACATAGAGTTTTTATTACACATAATTAATCATTTCGCTTAAATTTAGATTAGGTCAGCCAATTTTAAAACTAAAGTATAAAGTGTAAAACCGAAGCGCATAATTAAAATACAGTATTTTACATTTACATTATAGTAGGGATTTATTTTCAGAGTCTACAATTCAGCATATCGAAAGTAAATTGTTGCCCCATCAATGTCGTCGCTTCTATCTAACCGAGCGGTAAATTGTTTCACTTACGAAATCATGGAATAAATTGTAGGGTTTACGAAAATGCTATTTGTATAACTTAATACCTACAGGCTTAGCTTTTTGTGATATACCATCGAAAAGACTGCTGCTGTCTTGTGATCAGAGTGTTAAGTGTACCTGCTGCACTATTCGTAAAGCTAGAGCAATACAGTGCTAAACACTGACATTATGGTGTCAGGATTAGTTAAAGTAGGTCCCAATCTTAAAGAGTTTTTTCATAGCACTCCACTTGGTCTGGCCTACGCTCGCCTCTTATGAGTTGCAAGGCAGGGAATTTAATATTCTCTTCTTTACAGTAATGAATGAATAAAAGATATTAAAAAATCACGTGAAAAGTGATATTAATGAATTGTGTCTACAATTTCTTTTTCATTACGCTATTAGTTTTTAGTGTTTATTTAATTAAACTAGTTATTATACTCGATCATTAACTGCACGCTGATCATTAACTCCCTAATAAAAGCTTTTAATGGAATCGGAAGATACTGATAGATTTCGTAATTTGAATAACTTCAGTCCAGTAATACCGCAAAAAATCGACGCTCAACTATTTCATTGCCAAGTCGCGTTCTGTTAATTTGTTTTTCGAAAGATAGTTAATGATTCCGAGATGGTTTCACTTGAATTTGATCAAAATACAACCATTTTTTTTAAAATCCTATTTCAAAAATAACTAAGCATATAACTAAAACTAATATGGAACAACTTCATGACCAATATTTCAAATAGGATCATCAAAATCAATTCGTTAATGACCGAGTAATTGACATCCTTCTCTTTTTTTAATAGATTAAAAACATATTAGGATAAATGAAAAAATAAAAATCTATTAGCGAAAATATTTAAGACAATTTTTTTTAATGGCGATTAGTGAAACTGAGTACATGTGCTACTCTGTGACAGTGAAAAAAACGCACTTGTTGTACGTTGAGTGTTTACAATATTGATCTATTTTCACAGGATTGGCAACCCCAAGGTTACAGGTGTTATTGGGTTAGACATACCTCATGCACGAGGGTCGCAAAAAGAGGGTGCTTAAAGCAAATCATCTAGAAAATGAATTGGAAAAAGAGTAACACAATTTTGTTGAAAATTGTAAATACATTATATATACCGACAATGTCTTTACGTGTTATATTTTCATTGCGGGCATTTACATATTTTCTTATTTTTCAATACCTACAAATTATTTAACACTTAAGCCAACCGGTTATATTTTTTGGTTAATAAGCAACCAAATGCTAAACGTTTAAATAGGCTTAGGTTAAAAATTAATAAATAACAAAAGTAAAACTAATTAACTTAAGTGTAAGATAAACTATTATTTAAATGTATTACGGAAAAGTACAATTGTTATTTGAAAAGGGTGTATACAAAAATATCTACCTTTATACAGGGCTTTCTTTACAACCAAAAAACTCAAGATGTAGTTGAAAGAATTTATAACAGCAATAAATCACATTTTTTCTTAATAATTACCAAATTGTTAAAAAGCAAAAAGATCAACTAGAAGTACAGCAACCTGTCCAATACTCAATATTTTAGAAGATAGAAAGAATAGGACTCGTGACATTTGGCACTCTCTGCCTACTGATTACGAAACTCTGGAAGGAAGAAAGGATGTGAAGATGTGTATATGTATATGTGTACGTGTATATGTGTCTATGTATGTGTGTCTAATACTAAATATTTACTTTTGAATTCCCAGTAATTATCACAACCATTGACGAATTTAGTCCTTGTTGGTTTGTTCTTGGCCCTAATTTAAATATGATTTTGAAAGTACCAGTAAAGGCAAAGTATTTTAATTGAATGGGAATTAGAATTATTTTTGTTAATATATTTATGCTTTTAAGAAACATCAAGACCAACTAATATAAATACTTTGCTTATCAATGTTTTATATCTGTCGAGAATAAAACCTGAGCCATTTAGTTTTGTATTTTTGAACACAGTTCTGGCGAATTATTATAATTTACTCCAAAAAAATCAACGAATCCGAATATGTAATTAAGTATCTTCACGCCCATATCCCCGAAGAGGTAGGCAGAGGCACAACCCACGACTAGCCGAAGACACTAAGTCCCACAATGTGATAGGTGGCAAGCCTATCGCCAACCGGGCACATTTCCAATCCCGACCAACATTTTTTTTTATTAGAAAATTTGGAAAAATCCAATTTTCTTTTTGTTGGCCGACACGGGATTAGTACCCGGGACCTCATGCAGTCAAGTCCAACACCCGGAACGCTAGACCACAGAGGCTATATGTAATTATAAATTGTTTATTATTAACTAAATAATAATATTTCGCTTGTATTGTGTACAAGAGAACAAAATGACATAAATCCGATTCTAATTTTCGATTTGCATAAAATCGAGATTCAAAATCAACCCTAGAGGTCGATACTCTCTAACCACTAAGTATATTACAGGCTACTATAATCGTAGATAGGCAAACCCGACTGGAAACGCAGGAGGTAAATAGTTATGCTATAAATATACTATCAATTTCACTTCAACTGTAACTTCTGCTTGTTGGTTGACATTTGACGGAGTCGCTCTCTCATTGGTGGATAAATCGAGAGGTGGTGTCAGGGTGTCTACTGAATGGTGTTTGTACCGTTCTTACACTGATTCTTTTTAGATTGTTTATATTATACTAGCTGTCCCGGTGAACTTCTTTCCACCCGTTCAGTTTATAAGGGAAAAAATAAAATGCTGTTTTTCTTATTTTTCTCGTCAGTTTTTTCCTTTTTCTTATCTTTTAAACCTTCCCTGGACTTGAACAAATAATTCGAAACGAAAATTAGCGAAATCGGTTCAGCCGTTCTCGAGTTTTAGCGAGACTAACGAACAGCAATTAATTTATATACCTGTAAATAGATAATGATTTTTATAGAGTTTTGAGATCTCTACATTGCGTGGATTTACTCCTGCGGTCATTTTTATGCTTGCCATTAAACTAGATACCTAATATTAGAGATAGCGGTAGGTATACTTACACAGGAATCATATTACTTATATACATACATATCTTCACGCCAAGTTCCTGACGGGGTATGCAGAGAGTATCGAGTGCCATACCTAACGATTCTGACAAACATGTCTGGCTACCTTTTTCATATTAATTTAATTCATAAACATAAATTAATTTCATATTATTGCATATTACTTAGGTTTCTAATCCTGGTTTTAGGCAGCACAACATTAACACCTTTGGTAACACCTTTATCATTTTATTTTCTGATGCCTAACACCACTAACGCGAGAGTGTTTCTCGACGGGGGCAGCCATTTGTGTGATATACATCTAAATATCTATATTCCTAGGTCTGAGTGATTATTAATTTAGTTTGGTATATATTTATATATTTCTATGTATTAGTATCGTTGATGTAACACAAGTATATAGTTTGCTTACTAAAAGGTTAGAATCAGTTTCTATTATTTATCTATCAATGTTTATAATTCATACTATTAGTTAGGAAATTGGTTGATCAAAAATAATGAAAAATATTAATTTTCGTTTTGTATATACCGTAATTTTTCCTTACATATCTGTCAGAGAGAGAATACGAATGAAAGGCGGAAAGAGGTCAAAGAATATTAAATGCATATGAATGAATGAATGAATATGAATTTGGAATACTATCATTACTCCTTCATAAAATACATTTCTTCCTTATAACCTTTATAGCAGTTTCATATGAGTTAAGTAGCTAACAAATCTTGTCCCAAATTCGCTTATTGAACAAACTGAACCAGATCAAGTGGAACAGTTCAGGAGTTATATCGACACACAGATTGGATATTGTTTATCGCTGCGAGGACACGGGCTTTTTATCCTGTCGACAGCGGAAGCACAATTCAGCACAATCATTGCAATGACGTGGCACGCACTGTAGTTTGTCGATCCAGAACGGTGCTGCCTCTAGCGGACTCTTCAAAAAACTAAAGATAGAGCGAATGTTATAAACATAGATGACATAGAGTTTAATAATGTTAAATTACATTTAACTTCTACAAATTGTAGTCTATTAGTTATTCTGATTTATAAATTACATTATTTTATTGTAAAAATTAATCGAAATCCGTTTAATAGTTTTCGCGGGAATGTAGTTTGCCGATTCAAAATGGTGCCGCCTCTAGTGGACTATTCAAAAAACTGAAGATAGAGCGATTGTCATAGACATAGATAATATTATAGAGTATAATAATGTCAAATTACATGAAACTTCAATTGGTTGGTTGGTTCTATGGGTTATTCTGATGTATAAATGAAATTATTGTAAAGTTCAATCTAAATCCGTTTAATAGTTTTAGCGGAAATGTTGTTCGTCGATCCAAAACAGTGCTGCATCTAGCGGACTATTCAAAAAACTAAAGATAGAGCAAATGTAGACTCAGACAGTATAGTTTTTAATAACGACAGATTATGTAAAACTTCTACAAATTGTAGTCTATGGGTTATTCTGATGCATTACATTGTTGTATACTTAGTTCAACCTAAATCCGTTTAGTCGTTTTCCCTTAGATGGTGCTGCCTCTAGCGGATTTTACGAAAAATTGCAGACCGTGTATCCATTTCAACATAATGTTTAAAAATTCCAAACTACACAAAATCTTTATAAATTACTACTACTCCTACTATATTACTGTAAAGTTTAATCTAAATCCGTTCAGTAGATTTTGTGTTGTAGTTTGTAGATCCATTAAGGTGCTGTCCTTTAGCGGACTATGCGAAAAACTGACGAGCCTGTCTTACACAATTTGTTTATTTATCAATGTCAGATAAAAAAATGGAACTATTATGTACTAGTATGAACTGCATTATGTGAAGATTCATTAAAGTCTGTTCAGTAGTTTTGCGTGAAAGAGTATTAAGCATTCATCCATTATCGCATTTATAATACATAGAAGAATTCAACAAAGCAATCCTAAAATGCCTAATGGAAATCAAATGTTCGTTACAAAAACTTGATAAGATTGACTAATTTGAAGAAAAACTGAATACCAATTGATTTTGTTAAAGGGTAGGTAGAGCTGCAGCCTACAACGACTATGAATTTCATGTCTCATTTCAATCCGAGTGAAAAAGTTCAGTTACTTATACAATCCGACTTTTAGGTATTCTAAAAGCAACAGATCCCGATACCCCGAAGTAGTAAAACTGCCCCAATCCTCTTTCACAACCACTGCCTAAAATGTGTAAGACTAATACACCGTTATAGATAGGTATAATATAAGTTATAGGTTATAATATAATATATATAGGTCAATATAACCTACACTACCTATAATCGGGTGATTGTTAAATCCCGTGATATTTGTATCATACTAGCAAAAATGACCAATTACATAATTCGATGTTGGTACGTGGCGAATGATTTCTCTTTGATCGCTAATTGTTATTTTTTGATTGGCATGCCGACCGTTTGTGTCCTTGAATTATTATGTTACTTGCACAAGTCGAACATTGGTATTTGTATAATATAATTGATAGAAAAACGCCTCTCTGTCGCCTCTTGTGGTCTAGCGGTCCGGGTGTTGGACTTGACTGCATGAGGCCCCGGGTTTGAATCCCGGGTCAGCCAACAAAAAGAAAATTGGATTTTTCCAATTTTCTAATAAAAAAATGTTGGTCGGGATTGGAAATGTGCCCGGTTGGCGATAGGCTTGCCACCTATCACATTGTGGGACTTAGTGTCTTCGGCTAGTCGTGGGTGCCCTGGTTGTGCCTCTGCCTACCTCTTTGGGGATATGGGCGTGAAGATACTTTTTTTTTAGAAAAACAAACTATCATGTTGAAAAGAATTTTAGTTGTTATAGCCCTGATAATGCTTGAATAGCAAAAACGGTTGCCTTAAATATACTATTAATAATATATTGTGAAAAATACAAGTGAAAATAATAAATTGTGTCTAGATTGGTTTTCCACCAAACACCGACAATAAGAAGAAAAAGAATATTAAAAAATAAATGGTTAATGACACATTGCAATCGATCGCGTTTCGATCGCCGATCGTTTGTTTTCTTTCCTGTATAGTGTATACGTTCTATAAAAAACCGTATTTAAATGTCACTTACGCGTTGTGCGTCACAGCCGCGGCATCACGGCGTATCCGCCACTTGTTCGGCGGAAGGCGGCACAATTTGTTGAGTTAAGCGCATTTGGTCGATGCACAGATTCACTCGACGTATTACGGAGGATGCCAATGATTTTAACGTATTGTTTCTATTCAATTATCCTTCATCATGATAATTTTTAATCTCCTGTAACTATATAGTATTCTCTGGCAAGGATATCAAAGAGTATGTATATACTACGTAATAAGTGGCGGGACTTCCATAGATACATAGCAAACCCGAATTTTGTGTGAAGTTTACTTAAAGTGACACATGACACTTGACGAATAGGTATAACCCGTTTAATTTGAAAGTAAGTCTAAAGGCATTCAGATTTAAGGCAACTAGTGTCGTAATATGATTTAGGTGAATAAAAACATAGCAAATTTAATTCTTTTGTTTTTTATATAAATGTTGCGCTGACTGAAGGATATCACTTTTTCAATGATCATGATGCTATTCAAAAAAAATAAGCATAGCATTGTCCCCTAGACTTTTGAAAAACTAAAGGCGGATCTGGGTTTTCTGACGCAAACATTACAACTAAACTATGTTGTAGAGTCCTAGGACGAATCGAATACAATTTGTTTGAGTTAACATTAGTATTGTCTAAAAAGTTGTGTTAGGATCTTTTTAAAAATATTTGTTTACTCCACTTGTGTTAATAATCATTCATTGTTTGTATTTATTTATATACTTTATCATTAATCCCACTTTGATAAGTCTTTTCGGATCAAAATAAATATATCATAACCATATTTACCATATATTAGTTTTGATGACAAATACTTCATTGACATTTTTCTATAGCATCATTCCTGCATACTGAAAGATTCTTTGATAAAACAAATTAAAAAAAATAGTTATGTTTAAATAATAAATATTTAATTGAAAACAGTTTTAGGATACAGTAATATATTTAAAAAACGAGCTAGTGTAAATTGGTGTAATCGACCTGTTTTTAAACGAACAAAGAAATGTCAATCAAGCGTGTTAAAAATATTTTAAATTTGGAATTCGCGTGAAAACAAAATGGTAGTGAATCAGTTACAATTGAACATGGTAAGTTCCTGACGGCCATGACTCATACATCCGCAGCGTAAAGCTATGTTTACTGCTTTTTGGATGGGATTGGAACAATAAAATTAAGGTTATTATGCAGAACATGGTCGAACAATAAAATATAAGGTCACCTTAACGTTTCTTTTCGAAATAACAGCTCATAAACAGTCATTATTATCTTGTCATTATGCTTGCCATTATTAAAGCTTTAGAATTAATTTCATGCAGCATTTAATTTATAAAAGCTTGAAAAGACTTGTGACTAGATATGCGAAATTTTCTATCACAGTTATTATTAACAGAGTAATGAATTGGGTTGACGATTATTACTATGTAACTTTAGATGGCAATAATAGTATTAAATAAATAAGTAATTGGATGTTAACAACAAATAAAAAATGTTTTTGTAGTTTGTTGTTGTTGAGTAATTGTTTGTTATTTACAACTAAAAATTATGCCGTATTAAAATCAAGATCTAGGATGAAAAAATCTTTGTGGATAAACCTTTGTGTCATACAATCATCTTTGTCTAACGACTTAATTCCAACTTTGAAAAGGCTTTCGGCTAAATCGAAACAAAAAATTGGCGCATTTTTTATAATTATTAAATTATGCGTACATATTAATAAAAACAAGTCTATTTGGCGGTATTTTGTTGAATTTTGTACTGTTGATATGCAGAAGTGAAGTATTTATGAAGGAACGTATTGCCTATTTTCTTTCTCAATGAGCATAGGTGAGGATGCCATCGTTTATCCCAGTACCTGACATGACTTACTATGGCGACTTATGAATATGTGAAAAATTATAGACTGATTTTACGAAATCGGGTGTTTTTAAGAAAATTTATCAAACTTGGCCAATGATAAAGGCTTGAGCCGTGCCAAAAATATAAAAAAGTTTTGATAGTTAAAAATATTTTCGTAGGTATAGCTTGGTGAAGACATTTTCAGAGCGAGGATAAAATAGGTTTTTTCACACCGAACGTTGCAACAAAAGGTTATACTTTAATAAAGCCATGTTTACAAACATATTGCTTTTAAAGGCTTTGAGGGTTCGTATTGCAAGTTCAAGGGCATCCCTGACCTCACCCACGGGATGTATTCTACCCGGATATTTTTGCGACCGGTTTATTTCGGGTCGGGGACCTAACAGCTTTTCTCCTACGACGGCTTTATGGTTGTACGGAAATGGGATCGTAAGGCTCGCTCTTGATACATAAATACGGATTTCAGAACGAAATTGTGGACTATTACGTTTACTTTGTTAATCAAAAAAAATACTACCATATTTACAAAAATCTGCTCAACTCCATAGCTATCCTATTTATAGGTCATTCGAAGATAGGGAAACAAATTTTTAGATCGAGTTAAGTAGTTTAACATTTTAACATTAAAAAAACACATTTAATTTTTTTTTAATTGACTTAGTGCATAAATCATAAACTCTTGTCATAATTCAAAAAATCATTGAAGTAATAAGTTTGTTTTAATAAATTGTCTTTATTTTAAGTCAAATGAGTGAGTTTAGTGGCGCTCTTTGGGGAAGGCCTATGTCCAGCAGTGGACTTCCTCCGGCTGATGATGATGATGAGTTTATTCAGTAGTTTTAATGGCAAAACCCTGAAATCAATCATGTTTTTTCATGTGGATATCTTTTATTCGATCTACTGAACATTGTGTAAAAATGAAAAGTCTTATTTTGGGAGGACCCTCTATATAGAGAACTAATATATCTAATATGTATATTGTAATAGAAACAAGATATTTTTCGTTAACGCCTGGACGTATTCTGCTGGTTTTGGTTTTAAACATTCGTGGAAGAAAGTCCAAGGTTCATAAGAAAAGCTACATTTTAATATTTCCCACTAAATATGTGAAAAATATAAAAAAGGGCTAAATTTTAAATAAAAAAACATTTTTATTAAAAAAAGGAGCAAAAGTATATTAAGTAGGTAAAACAAGTACTGAATCTTTATTTTTTCATTTAATGAAGATTAGGGTCGCACTTAAATAAAAAAATTAAAAATGAGACATGTATGGCTGAAGTAAAGATATTTTTTGATTGAAAAAGAAAAAAAAACAAATTGAAAAACAGTTACCATTGGGCAAATAAATAGACAGTGGAAATAAATGCTTATTTAATTAGTTGGGTAGCAATTACAATTATTTATATCTAAATAAATTTTAAACTACGTTAATGCGGTTTAATAAATTATAACTCTGAGATATATAAAAAGAGGTATAAGCAATAAAAGTACTAATTAGTCAGTTAAGTTATAAATTGAATGATCGGTTAAAATGTAAGCTTCGCTAATTAAGGTTAATTATTTGATAATCAAATATGTTTCAAACCAATTATATATTACTTAGCTGGCAAGTGAAATTATTTTTAATTTTGTTATTATATTTAATTTGAAAAATAGATGTAAATGCTAGTCCATTATACACTTTATTACATATATATATCTTCATGTCAAGTCCCTTAAGAGGCCAGCAGAGAGTATAGAGTGGCCAAATCCGTGAAGACTTTCATACCCGATTGAGCTTTCGAATTAAGTTATGTTAAAAGCTGTTTCAGCGAACTTTGTTCCACCGTTAAGTTTATATAGGAAAAACTAAAAATTCGTTTTCCCTAGTTTCCTCGCGGTCGAACATGATAAAACGTAACCTATGTACTTTTCTAGATTTAAAGCTACCTCACCGTCAATTTTCAGCCAAATCGATTCAGCTGTTCTTGAGTTATAAATAGTATAACTTACACGATTTTCTTTTATAGATATGGATTAGGATATATTCTCAACTAAGGGAAATTTGTAATGTTGCGTGGACGAAGCTGCGGGCCAAGGACACTATATAAAGTAAATATTCGCTTGTGGTCTTGAACCTGACCTCGGCTCGAAGCCTCAGGATTAACCGGCCGCGCCCGGACGTCATGTGAATAATTCCGGTCAAGTAGACATTTCCACAGACACCCAGCGTGATATTATTTTTCTATTCCTTTTTCTATTTATGGGTTTAGTGACCAATTGGAATACGCTTGTGAATGAGGGCCTTAGAAGAATAATTTTCCAGCTGTGAGGTTTTCACAAGATTATCAAAAAAGGAAAAAGGAGCGTTTTGTTTACATGGTTTCTGTTAGTTTTTTTAAAAACTTTTTGCGATAACTTATTGATTTCTGGATTTATTAGATTTGTAAACAATAAAAGCATTTTTATGATTTAAAAATCCTTCCAAATTAAAAAAAAATATATTTTTTTATATTTATTGTGTCATTTTTGTCTTACGTCTTAACTCTTAAGTGATATGGACACGTAAATATGTAATAAAAGAGACCAGGAATACGTTCTAAAAAGGCGCTTATGCCAAAAAAAAGAAGGATCGTGAAAGACAGCTCTTAACATGGACCAATATGAGATTATTGCTAATATAAGCCCTATTATCAGGCTGATAACCCAGGATAGGCGGTCTAAGCGAGAAATAATTAGGAGAGCCAGTCCTACTTTAAATGGGGCACGGGCAAAGAAGAAGATTGTATTGCTTTTACATTTTTTTGCTCTTTCCGTTTTTTTTGTTTTCATTTTAAATAACACTAAAATTGAAAACTCAATAAGCCTCGACAAAACCTACTTCTAAATAGCTAAAATAAGCAAGTTTTAAGGTAAGTAAATTTTTCCCGTGTTGGTCCGGGCTCTTTTGCAGAATAGACCACCTGCCTTCCTGCCAGGCAGCTCTGAAAAAGCGAGCAAAGGCTTACCGCCTTATCTATTCCCGCCGCCATAACGTCAGTGCTTGTCGTCTACGTGTTCCGGTTTGGAGGATAAGTCCCGGTCTCAAGTTGGCAATGCATCATTTCCTCCTTTGGTGTCTCTAGGCAGAGTGAATTTCTTACCATCAGGAAAAACCGTCTGCTTGTTTTCCTTCCAATATCGTAAAAAGAAGTAAAGATTGATGAAGATATATACAACGCGAAAGTAAATAGATATAGGTGCCTGGGGCACTTTGGCCTTATCCGAGGGTTATGTCAAGAGCCTCTGACACCAGCGCTTTTCTATAAAAATAGTAATTAATATGGAAGAAGCTAGCCAGGTCTGCAAGGATCATGTCATTTGGCCCTCGATGTTCTCTGCTTTCTCCTTAAGGGACTTTTGTCTGAAGATATATATGTATGTGTATGAATGGTGAGTGGCGTTTTTTTAAGCGGGACATTGATGAATATCCATTAATTCACATATTTTTTCAGGAATCGGCAACTTTTTTTTTATGACATTGAAAGGCAAACAAGCAGACAGATTTCCTGATGGTAAGAAATTCGCGCCGCTTAGAGACACCAAATGTGGTAATAGCGTGTTGCCAACCTGAGGCCGGGATGTTAGGCCTCGAGCAAAAGTATGTTTACCGGCTACCTAACCCTCCGAACCGGAACACGTCTTGACGTTATGGCGGCAGGAATAGGTAAGGTGGTGGTACCAATCCGGGTGAGTCGCTGCGAAACTCTACAACCTAATCAGATGTCACGGTGTTAGTGACGTCAAGCATGTGCTCGCCTTTGACAGGCGACAGGAAGGCAGATGGTCTATTCTGCAAAGGAGCCCGGACCAACAAGGGTTGGTGTTACGGGCAACATTATAATATCAGAAAACCGTTTTCCTTTTCTAAAATACAAAAAGGTGCTAAACGACGTAAACATTTGAGTGTGTAACAGAGTCGTTTCCTTTTCCTTGACATTGGAGTCGACGTTATCCCGTCCCTTGGGTTTATGAATTCCCGGGCACGGGTCCCGTGGTCCCTTCGAGGGGTCTCCGTCTGGCGCGCGTCTGGGACCGTGCGTTATCGGGATTAATGCCTGTGGTTATCTATCTTGATTCAAGGTTACCATACAGGTGAATGTATCCCTATTGGGTTCTTCAGCACTTCTTTTTATAAGAGTAAGTTTGTTATAAAAAAAGGTTTATGACAAAATTGTTTCTTAGTTCACATCGTCTCTTTGATTTGGTGTTGGCGTTGCCTATATGAGGTTTTGAGTTTGATTTTCAGGTTGGGCAACTCAAAATTTGTTTTCTCAATTTCTAATAAATTCGTCTCTGCGGTCTAGCGGTCTGGTGTTGGACTTGACTTCTTGAGGTCTCCAGTTCGATCCCTGAGTCAGGCAGCAAAAAAATTAGAAAATCTATATTTTCAATTTTATATTAAATTTAATTTTGCCCGGGATTGGCTATATGCCCGGTTGGCGATAGGCTTGCCACCTATCACATTGATGGGACTTAGTATCTTCGGGTAGTCATGGGTGCCTTAGTTGTGCCTCTGCCCAACTATTCTTGGATATGGGCGTGAAGTGAAGGTACTATAAAACATCGTTGCCCGATATAAGTGCCTGGTTGATGATAGGCTGTAACATATTATGGGGCTAAGGAGTACCTTCGGCTAATCATGGGTTGTACCTATTTTACTCTTCGGGGTATTCCCGACTACTGATGAGGCAAGCAGAAGTACAATGTACAAGGTACACACATCAGTACCATAATATGATACGTGGCAAACCTATTTTCAACCGGCACTTATATAGTCACAGGAAACGTTTTTTTATTAGATTATTGAAGAAATACTTTTTAGATTGTCCGACCCGGTGAACTTACTCGAGACCTAATGCAATCAAAGCTAACACCGGACCCGTAGACAACAAAGGCGACCTTACTTAATTACTACTTCCTTTATTATTTAATTGCCTTTACATAGTGTAAATAATAGATTGTAAACTTATTACTGGTTAAGTAGTTCGTGCCTCAGCATACCCCTTCGAGGATATGGGCGTGAAGAGTTAGTACAATAATAAAATTTAAAAAAAATCAATGAACAACAGCTATCTGCAATGAATATCACAATAGCTTTCAAATAAAACAATCCGCATTTAAATTGGTCCATTCGTTTCCGAGTTACAATGTCAGACAAACACAAATACAGGCACGTCAAACTTATAACACCCCTCTGTTCAAAGTGTTAAAGTGTGCAAAACAGTCTTATTGAAGCTTTTTAGCACCGTATCCAGCTCGGTGGTCGACTGATTTAGCACCTACGAGTAATTAAATTTTGGCGAATTATCCTAGCGTGTTTGCAAGCCATAATTCCCAGGTCAACGCGGTGGGGTTGCCTCAATGTGGATGGAAATTACCGGCCAGTAATGTCTACTTAGTGTCAAGTGAAAATTTTATTCCAATTAAACAGGTAATCGAAATGAAATTCATTTTTAGAGTTAGCATGAAATTAGTGGAAAAATTCGGTGTGTCTTTTCTTACTCTGTTCGTTTTCCAGATAAGATGTTTTAGATTAATTTATAAGATTTTAGTCCATATGTATTTTTAAGCTTATTCAAAAATAACAACTAGAAAACTGTTTTTACTTGTTAATGGTCCGAGTGTGTGGAATAGGCCATCTGCCTTTATGCCTGGCAGCTCATTAGAGACGAGTTGGGTTATTACCAAAAAGACTACTGGTGATAGAATGCCGTGATGCAACTCGTCAGGTTAAGGATCTACCTTACCTATTCCTGCCGCCATAATGACTATGTCAGGTTACGGTTCAAAGGGTACCTAGTGTAGGTACTGTGTAGGCAACGGTTATCTCTTACCATCAGGTGAGCCGTGTGCTTCTTCACTATCCTGCGTATAGTTCATCGGAGGCAATTATTAAACCGTACCCGAGTTTTAGCATAATTAACGACCATCCGTAGATATAATCTTAAATCTCAATTTCATGTAAATTGAAAATTAGGATCGGATATGTCATTTTAGGTAATTTTGAACAAAATACTGCTGTATTATTCACATTTAGTTAATAGAAAACAATAAATTATTTTATCAGATTCGTTAAATTTATTTATAAGCAATTGTTAATAATGCTAGGTCTGTGTTCAAAAGTACCTAAAATGATATGGATAAGATTCTGATTTCCAATTAGTTATTTTATATCAACGATATTGAGATTTAAAAGTAACCTTCTAGAACGGTTAAATAAATTAGTTTTTACCCAATATTAGGGTAGTTTATAAACATATTACTAGGCAAAGCAAAGCCACAGGTAATAGATTATTTTAATTAAAGCATTAAGCTTGTTTTAAACGTAATACGAATAGGCTTACTGGAATGTAAGGCTGGAAATAGACGCGGAAGAGCCGCGAG
>NJDD01000669.1:0-35617 GCA_002245505.1 Calephelis nemesis | reverse complement strand
ATTACAGGCACCATAAATGTTGTTGGTGCGTCGCTGTATTTTGGTCAAGGTGGTAGGCCAATTATTGTGCAAGCTTCCGGACCGGAACATGACACTGTCATTATGGTGGCAGGAATAGGAAAGATTACAAGGCACTGTTTCACCAGCGACCTTGTTAGTCATGATCCTGCCTGCTAAACTAGAGTTAGCTGGTAGGAAGAGAGCTGGTATGAAGGCAGAAGGCACACAGTCTATTCTACAAAGGAGACCTGTCCCAACAACACCTGGTAGACATGTTACATTATCTTTAAATTTAATTTCAGAAACACAAAAATAAATCTATTCTGGAACAAAGTAAAACGTAATCCTAACGTGAAAATGCATTGGAATGACCCTTTATCTACCCTTTATAGGCATTGGGAAAACTTTGGACCTCAGAAAAATCTTTGAATTACTAATGAAAATTTAAATATCCAATTTGGAATGGCTGCAAGATGGATAAAACCTTAGGCTAGATTCCCAGATCGGATAATTAATTCGGAGTTATACCGTTATGGACTACAAACCTTGAAATTTAAAAACTTTTATTGCGTCCCTCTTTCTTTAATTGCCTAACTTAAAAACTCTACATGTTATTGCTAAGAAATATGGTTTTGAAAAATGTTCATTTACTACTAGAAAGATCGTTTAAAATAAAAATAAAACATATCAAAGAAACACTTTTCAAAAACTAAAATATTTAGATACAAAAAAGAAAGCTACCCGTTTATTACCGTTTAGTAGGTTGGCAAAGCACCATTATCACCTTTGGTGTCTCTAGGCGACGTGAATTTCTTACTGCCTGCTTGTTTGCCTTCCAATATCATAAAAAAAGTATCTTGATAAAAAGTAGCCTAATGACTAATTTTGAATGATTTAAGCTCGGATTTGTTATTATGGTAAAGTTTATTAATAATCGCAACAATTTCAGTCTGACTAATGTCAAATGCTAATAGCCCATTAGCATTTTAAACAAAAAAAAAAGAATACACGATACATTATTTTTTTACAGATACGTATATGCCACCATGAACAGGGAGGATGAAACATACCTTATTCACTTTTCAACCCTTTGCTGGCATTGTAGAAAACACAGAGCTAATTTTTCTTTCGTGAAACGAGAGCTGTCAAATACACTCCCTAAAATTGAAACTACTTTGAGCTGACCTAATCTGAATCTAGTCTAAAGAGGGCAAAATGTCTTTAGATTATCACCTTTTTAAAGAATAACTTACGGCTGCATTCAGAAACGACAATTAGGTAATATTTAATCTATCATTAAGTACCAATTTTATATAGGACATATCAATTTAATTTTTTTAATTGACGTTATTGAGTTTGGCCGTAAGAAGATTAACAAACAAACATATCCTCATCATAAAACGTTAATGGTGCGTTGCCAACACGAGGGAAAACCTTAATCTTATTGCAAAAGTAGATGGAATACGACCGTAGAGTGCACTGAAATAACGGTTACAGGATAGATAGTGTTGTAGAATTTTACCACTGAGTAAGAGTGACTGTAATAGTACACTAACAGGACAATAAGTTAGTCTTGTCTTCATTTACAGCAAAAAAACACCTGTATAGTTTATGTCATAAATGAAATAAAAATGATATTATCATATTTAGTTGAATAAATTTGATTTAAGTTGTTATTATATGTTCTTCTGATATGATCATACATAACTACAACTTAAACAGCATAAAATCTCTTATAAATCTGTGTGATACATGTTACATTACAAAGCTAATAAACAGTAAGCGTCTAAAATCCAATTGATCAGACAAAGTAAAATATAGTCATTAGAAGACGTATACAAAGGATTTTTCGGTATTCGTGCACCCCGATATCTTTAATTGTTCTACTCAAACTCGGCGTCTACGAAGTCGATCGAACACGGAAGCTACGGAACCTAGGTATACCTACAATACGACTTCAATGCACACAAACACAAGTATTCATCAAAACAAACGCACACATCGGTCGAGCGTCTGCCGAATTACTCACACGCGCACACATTTAAGGACTACTCGGTTTTGTGTTGGTGTGTGTGAATGAGAGAGAGAGTGTGTCGAAATTTCACTTTCCGTTTTGGCAACGTCGCGCGGCGCACCTCCCCGTTCGTCGACATTTGAAGGGGGTGGTGGGTGTTTGGCTAGTTCGTTCTGAAACCGACATTTTTAACAATACCTACGTGTTTTCCCAATGATTTGACTCACTACGTTTTTATTAGCAACGTTTCTAAATTTACATAAAAATATGTACATATTTAATTATACACGTGTGACATTATACAAGATGTATGTTCGTTTAGAAACAGATTACATTAATATTAGCAATGTAAAATAAAAAACTCTAAACTAAAAACTAAAAACGTCGCCCTGATTTTACGTATCTGTGTGTTATTGACTGATTTTTTTTTAATTTTGTCTATGGCAAACAATAATAATGAATAACCGGTTATTTAATTAATAATGAACAACGCGAGATGTTATTTCTTATTATCTATTTTAGAAGCTTCATTCCATCTTCCCCTTACCAAAAGCGGCATCGAAATATTGGATATGGCTGCATTCAATTTCGTGAAATTTATTCATAGTCATACTTGTTTATTGCATTTATTATTGTTATTACAATTTATATTATACATTTGTATAGAATGTTATATCTACCACTGCTTACTACTTCATAGTAGTAACCAGGCAACCGCTGTTATTTTTTAATATTTAACAAAAATATCTCAGCAACAAAATTTAATCTCTATCAGCGGATAGGTGGAATCGGTCGTATTATAAATACATTTCACCGGTAATGTCAAAGAAGTTTATCATATTTTATAATCTATAATAAAAGAGAAAAATATAAACTAAATTTTAAACCTCGCCTTTGTGGTTTAGTTTTTAGGTTTAAGGCCCGGTCTGCAAACTGACTAAAAGAGTTGTGGCTAAAAATTTTTTTAATCTCAAAAATTAGGAAAAGAGTTGGTATGACTTTTTGTGTTTCTTACCATATAATGGTATAAACATGGTGAATACTTAGGTTTATAAAATAATGGTATGTGTCTATTTTAAGAAAGTTTTTATTATTTTAATTTTGCCAAAAGTTAAATCTGTTTAACGTAAAAATAGAGTAAAATCAAATTTTCTTTCTATAGCTGCGACATTTTTCTTAAAAGTAAAAGTACTTCAATTAAAAAGCCAGCTGGAGTGACAGCTTCAATACATTCTGTCGGTCAGTTACAAAAGATGAAAACAAAATGACTTATAGTAAACTAACGGTACTGTGTGTGGGGCATTTCAAATATGCGCCCACTTTAAAACTCAGACGATTCTCAGAAGTGTCATCCTTTCCACCATTCGAAAGGACAGATGTATCTATCTCTTTTGCACGACTATCGACTTGCAAAGGGACGTGGGTCGAATGCTTTCATTGTAGAGTTTTAATTTTATTCGTGAAGGGCAACGCTGAGAATTTTGGATGCTTTAATTTCGGGACGATTTGCGGATATTTTGTAAAATAAAATTAAATATTTAGATAAATAAATAAAAATCAAGACTTAAGAGATTACACTTTATATATTACTAGCGGCCCGCCCCGGCTTCGCACGGTTATGAAATATACATACAAACCTTCCTCGTCAATCACTTTATCTATTAAAAAAACCGCATCAAAATCTGTTATTTAGATTTAAAGATTTAAGCATACAAAGAGACATAGGGACAGAGGAAGCGACTTTGTTTTATACTACATATGTAGAGAAGCTTTATGCTGAATAAAACTCAAGGTACAAGTGTTAAGTGAGTACTTTCTTTAATTGCTATTCTGATGCATTGCATAGAATCAATTCTCTCCATCTCTGTTTCTCTGTATAATGATTAGCATCAACTGTAGTGATATTAGTTTGAAAAATAAACAATGCGTATGCTAGTTGCCTAGTTAAATTTATTATAGATTGTATTATTTAAATAATCAAGTTCGGTGACAATTTATACGTAGATATGTAAATTTTTATAAAAAATAATTGTTAAGTTTTTTCAAGACTTCAAATAGACTAGTTTATTTTTCTTGCTATACTCATTTATTTGGTTTTTATTTGCCTTTTTCACAATTATTTTAACACTTTCTATCGATTTTTTAATGCATTAGGTGTTTACCTTTAATTTTTTGATAGAATTAGCTCTTAAGTTCAGTATTTAAGGTGTAAAATGTTTTTTAAATTGTATGCAAACGTTGGTAAACCTCATAAAAAGTAATGGTGAAGAAAAAGAGTGGCTCATTTGACGCTTATTAACGTTACTGTAAACGTGTTATTCTAGATTTTACGTTTGCAAGTTTTGTGGGAAAACAGATTGTTGTTATATCAATTACAGGTATTTTTCTTATCTAAAAGTTTTAAATTGCATAATACGTTGAAAATTTCCATAAACATAACATTTGAAAACTGGATGATGTCACCTAGCGATTTTGGCAGCACAAGCAAAATACCAGTTCTAATACTAATTTTTTAGTAAAATAATACGCAAAATAATGAAAAAAGATTAGTTTTTGTTTGAACTAGTCTTGGAGTAGACTAAGCCCTATTACGACCTTTTAGAACGTGATACCGGTATAAATTTATCCCATTGTCCCTATCCCATTTGAACATTACACATATGCAAATCAGGATCGAAACGGATTCAACCGTTAAGCTCAAAAAAGAGGATTAAATATTTATTCAAAGGATCACTTCATACCGCTTTACAAAATCGTTAAATTTTTGGTCTTTTAACCCGTAGTTTATTATTTTTATAGTATAGTTAAGCAATAACAAATGTGATATTTAAAGAATGAATGGTAAGATAAGACCCTCCATTTTCTACATTTTTTTTTATTTCATTCTTTATTGCACACAATTTATGACATAAAACAAGGACTGTGACAAACAGCAATGAATAAAAGGGGGGCTTATCTCTAGGTCTACAGATTTCTACCAACCAACCCTCAAAAATAAGAATCTATGATGAAACAGTGGAAGGCATCATGCACAATAAATAAATAACCTAAACATAATAATAAAAAAAAAACTTATAAGAATGACATATTATAAAAAAAAATTAATAAATCTATATAAATAAGAAACCTAAAAGTCACCATTGCTATGCAAGTGTTAAATAATTTATTTAAAACTGTTAAAAAAACTTGCAATAACCTAATTTACGTTTTGTTACAGCTATTATGGCATTATTGCTCTGTCGTATTCATAACTGTGTACTTTTTAAAAAGACAAAACAGGTACATATTTTTATGACTTTGTAACAAACAGCTACAGAAATAAAATTGGCCTGAGCAAATAGCATATAACACTTGCGAGACATAGAGTTCTATTATTTTCCTGGATTTAAAAGACCTTGATATTATCTTAATAAATTCACCATATCAATGAGTTCCAGGCATTAGCAGTTGACGGGTTATTTATTCAGCAAATCGTTTTAATCCGAGGTCACAATACGTTATACATGGAAAAACTACATTTAAACTGTCGCTTACTGTATTGACGTTCAGTTATTTTATGTTACTAGCCGTTTGTTTTCCACGAATCGGTAAAACACCAAGACTTGCTATCTAGACTAGAATATAATTTGTACTACGTCTACAAGTAGTATTAAATAAATATTCCTTGACAAGTAACACAAATTGACTCTAACCCCAAAGTAAGCAAATTATATGCTTGTGCTATGGGTGTAAGATGGATTCTAATACATAGATATACCTTAATACCAGAATAAATGTAAAAACACCCAGACCCGGAAATGCAAACATCTCAATGTTCCTCACACAAGTGCCTGCCCCCGTCGAGAACGGTAACTTTAGAAATAACCTACTATTATGGCATCAAAAAGATGGTAGTCGTATTTTATAGTTATTTATAATTGCTAGTCTTTTAAAGAATATAGTCAAACTGCCTTGCCTGAGCTCGTGATAGACGAATACCAATTTTTAACTAATACCGTGACTACTGCTATTCTACGCTGACAGATATGAAGGGTAGTTTTTGTTGTCTAGGTATATATTCTACTAATATTATAATTGCGAAACTTTGCGAGTTTCGTATGTATGTGTTATGTTGTTACTCGTTCACGCTCGAAAGGCTAAACGAATTTGTCTGAAATTTGGAACACAGATAGATTGTGACCTGGATTAACAGATAGGCTACTTTTAATCCCTATCATACAAGGAGTTCCTCTGAAAATGCGTGCAAAGCCGCAACCAATACCTAGTTACATAAAAGATTTTGCACCTAAAAGTTTAAGGTCCGCCAAATAGGAAGGAAAAATCGAAACGCAATTCCGAACAAAGCAAAGAACAAAAACAAACTATTGGACTTACCACATACCTATGTCAGTAATTTTCCATTTGCAATTTGTGTAATTTTTGTTACTAGTGGTCGCCCGTTGGTCGAAATTCAACCATAATAAATTTTAATATATTATTGAAGAACGCCATCTTCATTTCTCAAGACCAACTACTTTGTTTCCAAAATTTTTAGTGCGCTATCTGTCATCTTTTATTGTTGTCATCAATATATTTGTTTGTGTGTGTCAAATGCATGGTAGTGTGGGTAATGTTTTATTTATTGATTTAATGTACTTTACAGGCATCATTATTGCAAAATATTAGCGTTCTGCACTTCTTTTACACATAAATTATATGTGTGCCAAATTCTATGCTCCTGCGTCCGCGCAATTTTCGTAGAAAGGGATCCAAAGTTTTGGCATCACGTATTAATATATAGGTAAACAAGATTTCGTTTCGATTTTTCGATTCGGAAATCCGTAAAAGGATTTCAAGCATATGGGGTAGAAAAGTTTTCAACTTTGTGCACGTCTTTTGCGTAAATTTACGTGTACTTACTCTGCTGTTTAAACTGGAACATGACTATGGCGTTCTGGCGGGAATACAAAAACTAACCATAAAATAAGGATTGCAAGTTCCTGGGTTGAATCGATTAGTTCAGGTTGTTGCAGGCTGCAGTGCGCAGGAGTCGAGTTACGCCAGCGGCCGGACGCGGCTACGGAAGTGGCCCTGAGACCGGACGCGCGCCATCTTGTCACGCTTTGCATTTGCATTTTATATTTAACGCAAATAATATATTTTTTAAGCAATTGAGAATTACATAACGTGTAACATTGCATCATTTGGTACAATTTATATCACGAAAATTTGAAAGGATAGATGGAATTTTTGATCCACGAAAATGTGGAGTAAAGCACAACAACAGCACGTTATATTTTTATATCGAAATAGGAATTTTATAGTTTTTTTGGTTCTCTTATGACAACGTAGGCTATGAATTTTATTGTGCCCAGCCTGGTGGTTTTTGAGTTATTCTACTAACACTATATATATTGACCTCCTCGTTGGTCGAGTGGCTAGCGTACTCGCCTAACTGCATCGACGAATAGCGAGGCTCGGGTTCGATTCCCGACGGAGGCAGGCATTTGTGTGATGAACATTTAGATATCTGCATTTCCGGGTCTGGGTGTTTATTAAATGTATTCTGGTATCTATTTATATATTTGTAAGCGTATAATTTGCTTACTTTGGGATTAGATTCAATTTGTGTGATTACTCCAGAGATATTTTTTAATTTATTTATTTATTTTAGATGTTTGTTACTCTTTCACGTTCGAATGGCTGGACGGATTTGTCTGAAATTTGGAACATTGATCGATTGTGACCTGGATTAACATATAAAATAAATAAAATAGCCTTTTTTGCTTAACTTATTTTTAGAATGAATTTACATATCTGTTTACTTTACAAAATTTTCTTTTACATAAATTGGGTATCGGTAAACGGTCGTTTCTACGTTTTAGTTTGTCTTTCGACATAGGCCTTCTCTAAAGATTTCCACTCTATTCTATCTTCGCTAACGTATAGATTACATTTAATCCCGATCACACAACGGGTTCCTATAAAAACGAGGGCAAAGTCGCAGGCAACAGCTAGTATTTAATAATGCATACAATTTCATACTTAAAGTAGCTATAATCCAAAAATCGCCAGTGCCATTGATGAAATTTATGTAAGACTATCAGCTGTCTTTCGAAAAAACAATTACATAATCGCATTGAAAATCGTAGGTAGGTTTTTGCAGGTGTACTACACAAGACAAGATAAGACTGCACAAGTAGAGCGATCCAGTATCCACTAGCGAACAATAGGGTCGTCTCATCCCGATACGAAAAATTGGCGTTCGTAAATAAGAGTGACATTGTTTAAAATAATAACTAATTCGGAAAGAAAATAATTATTATGCTACAATTAATCGATTGCTTTTTGTTGATGAATTATTCAAAACCTTGAATAGCAAGTGTTAATTAAAATAGTTAGCAATTTTCATTAAAAAACAGTGTCTAATAGCAATGTGGTAGACACAAAATTGATAAGTTTGTAAAATATAAAAAATGACGTTCTATTTTTTATTTAATTGAATTTATCGATGCCTTTTATTGAATTATTTGTATTGAATTTTCATTATCTACTTATTTAGTTAGTTAACACATTTTACTTTAAGGACTATTTAAAAGAACCTAATTACAAAAGATAACAAAATATTAAATAACGATGAAGATTTATTACTTATTTAAATTAAATTATTTATCGATTTTTTCTTGATTCAAAAATTATTCAAAGCTAATGTCAAAGTCATTAGGCGTTTTAAAGTAATTTGCTAGTCGAAACACTTTTGATAAAATTAAAAAAAACTATATGAAGTTTTATTCCTTATTTAAATTCAATTAGTGGCAACATAAGATACTCGACGATCTTCAAATGTCATTAACTAGGAGACTGCGAGACAGTTCAAAGACTTGCTCTATTCTAAGAAGCTACTTTGTCCTGAGCAAATATTCCGTGATAACTTTTATAGACTGATTTCTCTACCTACCTGTGAAGTTTCAATGTACTTTTTGTAACTAGTCCCTACATACATATATAGAGTCTATAGATACATATACAGAGTTTGGTTTTACATATATAGAGTCTATATATGTAAAATATAAAACCAAGTAAGGTGTTTATTTCAAAACCATGACTCGAAAACAACTGGACTTTAAAGACATTTGGTTTTTTGTGATAGTTTAACCTAGAGCCTCATTTATTCCTGCCGCGATAACCAGAGTCTCGAAATGACGTAATTAGATTAGGATGACGTAAAGAATAGTTTCTAGCCTTGCATATAATAACTTTTACGGCTACTAGACATCGATGTACGTTTCTGTAACATCTATTGCTATACATTTTATTATTTTTGCCTTGGTTGCCTATTCTGAATATATCATTTACTTCTTTCCTTCCTTTCACTGTCTTATCCCATAGAAATATTGAAATTAAAAGCGTTAAATAATAGATAATGGAGCAAGCTAAAACAAGCAATAAATACAAAAGAACTTCTTGTCATTCAAAATAATTTAAAATATCTTTATCTGTTTTGAATGAAAGCTAATCCTATGTCACTCTAATGCTACAACTGGAGATCTCTTATGTATACGTATCGAAAAACAGTTTATTTTTGTTATTTACGACAGTCTTTCATGTAAGAACAATAATGTCATGCTAGATATACGAACATCTGCACCACGCGCCACGGAATTCTGACCTTTCTGACATTACAATAAAAACCACTTTAATCCGGTAGAATGACATTTGACAGTCAAGATAAGCGAATAAATTTTATTGTTGCCAGATCGAAAAAAGTGTGTATAGAGCCAGGTAGCAAATCCTATTGTGTGCGGTGAGATTCTTGCGCAAGCAATCCACGATTTCTTTCACAATAGCTGATAAATTATTCGCTAATTTTATGAAAATGCAGCTGGTGCCAAGAGTTTAAAGTTGAAAGATTCACAGTTCACAAGCTCGTATCTTAAGTATTTATTCGGACAAAGCTTTTTATCAATACATATTATTATAAAACAAAGTCCACCGCCGCGTCTGTCTGTCTGTTCGCGATGTACTCAAAAAGTACTGAAAGGATTTTCATTTGGTTTTCAACAATAGATAGAACAGTTCTTGAGGAAGGTTTTAGTGTATAGTAAGTTTATGTTTTGTACAAACCAACGATATTAGTTCAATATGTCGGCAAAAAATAAGCCGATCAGGAGCTTTCCTCGAAAACGCTGCCAAAATCTTTTAAGTTTTAACAAAACAATGTATGGTGGAATTTTTCCTCTTCGATAGATCTCAAAAAAAGTAAGCGGTGGTATATGTTTATTTTTAAAGAATAACCCACAATAACCGTTTTTTACGTTTACTTAAAACAGTAAAATAAAGCGTTATTTTAGAACATATTTTTAACAATACAGTATTAACCCTTAATCAAATAAATCTGTTAGATACGTTATGCGTGTAATTTAGATCGAAATTGCCTTTTAAACTATCAGAAAAAATAAACAACTAATGAGTTATCAAAAAGTTAAAATCTCCGGGCGCAAAATTAAATATTGTTGAAGCGTAGCAAAGACTGGCGCGCTCCCGCGGGAACTCCGGGATTAAAAGTAGCCTATATGTTATTCTGGGACTTCAGCTACCTACATACCAAGTTTAATCGTAATCGGTTCACAAACATCCATAGTGCAATCCTGACATCCAGACATACTCACAAACTTTCGCATTTATAATAGGTAGATTTTTAATCTTAAATAACCGAATCGAAGCGAGGGCGGGCAGCTAGTATAGCTTAAAGCAAAATAGTAAGACAGTGAATTGGCTTATGTGTGACTGTTAATATGTAGCATTATCATTAACCCGAATAAAATTACGTACACAGTAAAGAGTAAAACACTTTTTTTGTTGGATATATACGTACTATACTAAATTTTTGATAATATTCATAATAGTAAAAACACCAAATTAAAAAAAAATTAACGAAAAGGAAACCAGTGGTTAAATGGTAACTTTTCTAACAATTATTAAAATAGACAAACTTAAGATTTTTGTTGCAAAACATTAGCAAAATTTACCTTACCTACAAAAACATCGCGCCCATATTCCCGTAGAGGTATGTAGAGGTACAATCACAACTAGCCGAAGACACCAAGTCTCACAACGTGATCGGTAATAAGGTTGTTTTTTTTTTGAAAGTTGAAATAACGCTTTTGGTTGTCCAACCCAGGAATCGAACCCGGGACCTCTTGAAGCCAAGTCCAGCACCGGACCGCTAGATCACGGAGGCGACTTCGTTAGATTATTTAATAAAACTAGTTTGTTTTCAATTAATTGACAAGGTTGGCGAAAAGTTTATGATCAACGTTTTATTATCTAAAAGCTTCTTGAAGTTTGAAAAGAGTTATTTAAAATAATTTGTCTGGCATTTAAAATAGAGAATCGCTGCGAATCTTACTCATAGACAAAGCAAAGCTAAATAACAAAGCTGAGTTACTATAATTGTTTCAATTAAAATATTGTTGGCAGTGACGTCATAACATTGAGGACATTAATTTAAAAAAAACAAAGTGAAAAAGATGAAACTTTATAACGACATATTGCTATAAGTGTTATTTCATAGTAAAGACATATAGTTACTATACTTTGTACTTATACGTTTTGAAGGGAAACCAGAGTAGGTATATACTTATTTCTAACTAACATTGGAAACTGACTGTTACAGAAGAAAAAAAAGCACATTAATACAAGGCTATATTTATAGATCTAGAGGCCTCGGAGGCAAAGAAGAAGTGGATGTCCCCGGCTCCAACTTTTTTCCAAATAATTTTTTTTCTTTTCAGTCGAGTTTTCTTTTTTATAGCTAAGACTAATGTAAGCATATCTACAGGGTACTGAAGGTAAAGGAAAACAGTGAAAGAAACATAAAAAAAATATATTTAGTGGTGTTTACTAAAAAAAAAGAAGAAAGAAAGTTTCTAGAGTGGGGCCCCTCGTTTTTAGAGGACCCGGGGCTTTCGCACCGGTTGCTCTACTCTAAATCCGGCCCTGCATCAATAACTATAACATTACCATAAAATCAAAAAGCTTATTACTTTATAGCAAACTCTAATTAATGTATTATTATAGATAGATTTATCACTTCTTGATAAGAGTAAGTACCCATAATACAACACGTTAATAAAGAGAACTCGAGATTTTACTGAACAGAGCTTTAAGTGAAGATAAGTTTTTGAGTAAACAGCTTGAAAGACGTTGATCACGTAATAACACTTTTATATAATGTATAAAGACTGTATATACCTATAATTTTAAGGTTGGTATTTAACTCTTTCAATTGTGAAATAATACGGAATCAGACAAAAGATTATATCATAAGTTTTTTTTTTATGATAATGGAAGGCAAACAAGAAGACGGATATCCTGATAGTAAGAAATTCACGCCGCCTAGAGACACCAAAGGTGGTAATGGTGCGTTGCCAACCTGAGGTCGGGATGGTAGGCCTCGAACAAAATAAGTTTACCGGCTACCTTACCCTCCGAACCCGAACACGTCAACGGCAAGTATTGGACGTTATGGTGTCAGTAATAGGTAAGGCGGTAGTAGCAATCCGGGCGAGTCGCTGTGAAACTCTACCACCTAGTAGGATATCACGGTGTTAGTGACGGTAAGCCTATGCTCGCCTTTTACGAGCTGCCTGGCAGAAAGGCAGATGGTCTATTTTGCAAAGGAGCCCGGACCAACACGGATTCTTGTTTTTAAATACTTAACAGTAGAGATACATAATATATTATAATAACGACGTGTAGAAATCGCTAGTATGAATGAATGCCTAAATGGTTAAAACTGTAGTTTTAGGATTAATATGAAGTTATAGAAAAACTTTTCCTTGTACGTCCAGTTAAGTACTATGCCTATTTAGTTGTCTAAATCCCTTTGATCCACCGCAACATTCGTAAACGTCGCATAGAATTTTCAGTTTCCCCCTCGATCGTTGTGTTTCCCCTCGACGATGACTCATTCAAGTATTCTACATGTATTCGTATATTTCATGAAAGCATGTATTCTAAGATTCTTTTACGCGAATTGTTTTACTTACTATTCATATTCAAACTATACAGGTATATTATGATAACATTTTGTGCCAGCGAAAGTGCCAGCTTTCTTATGAATTACAAAGATAAATCAATATATAGCTAATAATAAAGTATGGCATGGAACAAATGCATCTTAAAATCAGAAATTCAGTTTGTAATGTAGAAGTAGATAAGTTTTAGGGGGTTATGTACGGTAGACTTTGTTCTTACAATCTATTACCTTATGGATGTCTGCCCTCCGCAAGTCAGTCGATTCTGAAATGTCTATAGAAATTTTACCTGAAACAAATGAATACATGTCTTCTATATTATACATAACTATATTTTACATAAAAGTAAGTTTTTTCAAGGTATATTTGACGTTTTAAGCTCTGAGATGGACTTTAATATCCACATATTTTTAAAAAGTAACACCTAAATAGAAAGGGAAATTGTATTATATTCGTAAATTAAAAATAATATGTTTAAGGTATGCATTAAGTATTTTGAATTACTTAAAATAACTTAAAATACCTAAACATTACTAAAACGTGTATCTACTTTATGTGTAAATAATGTGTAACTTTTTGTATAATACACATTATTATATTTGGATCGGACAGAATATTCCAAGATGTTCCACATTACTGTATAAATCTTAAATATTAAAATGAAAACCATTTTTTGGTCTTAGTCTTGGTTGTCGCATCGTGCGTGAAAGGATAGACCAATTTCGATGTTTTAGTTATTGTGAAAAAAAAAATCAATATTTAAGGTTTAGGACAGGATAACGTCTGTCAGTTTAACTAGTAACAAATATAATGATGGGCTAATGTGATTGATGGCACTTCTTACAAAATCAAAAAAACAATTATTTGATATATTTTTTAACAATGAAAAAAAATTTTTCTTACGCTTATCCAGGAGGAGGTAGACAGGGACACAATAATATTATAACTGTGAAAGTCTGTATCTTGCTCTTTTACGGCTAAACTGCTGAACCGATTATAGATCTGGTTTCAAACATAGACTATTTTGTTTCAATAATCAACCCCCAAAGAGCTATAGTAAGAGTAAATGTTTGTATGAAAATGGTAAATATTCGCTGACGAAGTCGCGGGCAAACAGCTAGTTCCTAATACAAGTATGGATTACGATATACCTAATTGACGTTTAAAAATGGTAGTCTTGTATAATATATATTATAATATATAATCTCTTCCCGTTTTCTGTCTAGAGGCATGTTATCGTGGATAAAAGGAACAAATACAATAAATCCATCGACAGAGAGGCAGCTGGGTAGGCACGGACATGTGGTGGGTACTTCCTGATGGCTGCCAGCTGCATAGCGCGTGCGGCTTGCATCGAAACCTCTTGACGACTGACAAGCGGAAAGGTCGCCTTTCAAGATAAAAACAATCCGGATTGGATTAAGATTTTTTTGGTTACAGATTTCAATAATCTACTTGCAAAGTACCAAATACACTACTCGGAAATCTCTTTACTGTAGGTTTTTTCGGTCTGGCTGCATTGATTTAAGTAAAATATAACTTAGGCAATAATAATACTCCTATTATAGAAATAATAAAAACCATTTAACATTTATTCAGTATGTTTATATAACACGCAAACGCTAATAAAAGTAGATAAAAAGTATTTTTTTGGAATACTAGTGACCCTGACACTTCTTTACAAAGACTACAAGTATAAAGTAAGACTTGTCACTTACTTTTTATACATAAATCTTTCTCAAACAATTTCCTGTTTAATATTAAAAACCGTACCGAAATACCTTACGCAGTTAAGAGTTAAAAGCCAAACAGACACAAGAACAAAAGCGGAGAGCGACTTTAACTTAAATGTGGGGCTTACTAAAAGTTTGTGGAACTGGCCACTTACAATAAATAAAATAAAAAAACAATAACAGTATTTGAAAATAGAGCTCTCTAGGAACATATTTCATTTTGATTTTAGAGACTGACATTTGAGTTTTGTCGCCATCGAGAGAAAAGATGGTCGAAGTTTTTTCATAATTGTTGAATTTCGTGTTGATATTGAGTGAAATTAGTCAATTTTGGTGGCATTTTATACAATTTTGTTCAGTGAAAGAGCACAAATGAAATAATCATCAAGAAATTAGCGTATCGTGTATTTCCTCGTTGTCGCCAAATCTCATTTCAGAGCTTGTGTAATGAGCCACCGCTTTACCCAAGAGCCTGACATGAATTCCTGACGACATATGACTGATGACTTATTATAATTAATTGAAATTGATATAAAATTCGATGCAAATTTCTACTTGACTAATGGCTAAATACTAACGTGAAGGCCAAAACCTAAAGAAAGAAAGAAAGACTGACATTTCTTTTTCAACTTGGCGGGTTCCAAATCAAAATGTGAAAATTTTCGCTAAATAATTTTTTTATGTTTTTCTTATAAATCGACGAGAAAGTTGCCAGGTAATTGAACTGGCACTTGGTGATTTAGCACCATTTTGTGGTTCTTTGTATTCGTGGTTTGGAGAATTTAGACACGGAGTAAATATATGTGATACTTATACTGTGATATAGACGTTGACGAGATATCAATATCGATAAACGTAAAGGTCGGTTGGCGACAGCGGTTACTGAATCTAAAAACCCGAATTTTTAGCTATATTCTAATCAAAATTTATTTTAATCGATTTAGCAGTTTAGTTCAGCAGCAACAAGCAGACAGATAGACAAACAGACAGGCAACCTTTCACATTAAAAAAATATGGGTTTGGATATTAGAAAAAAACTAACTCTGTTGTAAAATAAACTTATTTCTAAACATAAAACTCAGGAGAATTGCAGACATTGTTTAAAAATTTGACTTAGCCACTGACATTAACGTTTCTGTCCGTATTCAACACGTATTCAACGCCAAAGACATCTGTCGCAAAATTATTAACGTTGAACTTAATTATATATAGTGAATGTTAGTTACCCCGGTCATTAGCAATTGTAATATTACCTTCCATTAGGTTACTTGTACATTTATGACAACTTCAAAACCAGTAGTTATTTTATCATGTTTTATAACCGGTATATAAGTTCCATAAATAGTTTTTCTTAGTTAAATTAAATTTTTACAATTTTTGTAAATCAACTGTGTTTTTAGAGGATGCAAACTATGGCAATTTTTTCAAGCATAACTTCAGTATTTATAAAGAATCTCTCTTTTATGAGAGTCTTATATGCTTTCAGGGCTAAGCCGCTAGACAGATTTCGAATAAAACGCTAAATAGTCAAATATCCAAGCTCAACTAGGTTACTTTTTTTAAAAAAATCAACCAAATAAAAAGTTCGTGTGAAATATTATTTTACGGTAGCGAATTCTCCAGAAAATAGCAAGCTGCCTATATATTTGGTTTGAGATTTGGCGGCAAAGAGGAAATACATTCCCCGTGTTGGTCCGGGCTCCTTTGCAGAATAAATCATTTGCCTAAATGCGAGCACAGGCTTATCGTCACTAACACCGTGACATCTGACTAGGTGGGAGAGTTTCGCAGCGACTCGCCCGGATTGGTACCACCGCATTACCTATTCCTGCCGCCATAACGTCATGACGTGATTCGGTTCGGAGGGTAAGGTAAACCTTAGTCGGTAAAGTTACTTTTGCTAGAGGCCTTACATCTCGGCCTCAGGTTGGCAACGCACCATTACCACCTTTGGTGTCTCTAGGCGGCTCGAATTTCTTACCATCAGAAAATCCGTCTGCTTGTTTGCCTTCCTATAGCATAAAAAACACGATACTCTAACTTCTTCATCAATACTTCACTTGTGCACTTTATATAAAACAAATTGTATAAAATGCCATCAAATTTACTGATTTTACTTCAAATGTACCCGTACACGAAGATTTATAGTTACTTTAAAAAGCTGCGACTGTCTTTTCTCTCAATGGCGCCTGTTTATTTGTTTACACGTATGTATTGTTAGTAATTTTTATTATGTAATTCTGGTGCCTGATATGCGTTCAGCGACCCACCTATAACATCTATGGTGTATAGGCCAAGATTATCTTTAACCATCAGGAGGGTCGTGTGCTTGTTCGTTGACCTTATCATATAAAAAAACTAGGAATTGCCATATTTGTCTTAATTTTCCAATCGTTTTCAGATAAGTTGCATTAAAATGAAACAGGATGGGATTAAAATTCAGTGAATTTTCAAAAAAGTATCTTCACGCCCATGTCGTACTACTTAGGTAGAGGCACAACCCGGGCACCCACGACTAGCCGAAGACACTAAGTCTCACAATATTATATCAACCCTATCGCTAACCGGGCACATATCCCATTCCGAGCAATTTTTTTATTAGAATAAACGACATTTTTCTTTTTGTTGCCCGACCCAAGAATCGAACTTGGGGCCTCAAGAAATCAAGTTCCAAACCTGGACCACTAGACCACAGAGGCGATATCAAAACTTAAATAAAGGGTTTAAATATTTGCTATACAGTGAGCTTCTAAACATAACGATTAGTCAAGTACAAAATAGGTTTATGGAATACGTTTGACAGAAAAAAAGATGGGTTGGTAATTGTTTTTTAATAATACGAACATCTTTTAAAGCTGGGATTAAATTATGTGTCGTTCCTTTCTTCGTCTTATAAAATCACATCGACAGTTTGCAGCTGCTTAGTAAACATTTTTCCTTCGGTTTTTTTTTCGTATATTTTTTAATAATCTAAACACTAAAAAAGTCGTTTTAAATTTTTGCTCAAAAATCTATCTAAAACGAATACGCTTTTAACCGACTTAGAAAATGAAGGAGGTTATATGTTCAATTCAAGTTTGGTTTCTTCATAATCTCTGAACTGATGTTATAATTTACTTTTCGTTGAAAGATCATACTAGCGACCCAGTGCCAGACTTGGCTGGATACAGTGATGGAATCCCAAAAAAAAACAATTATTTATTATATAAGTGGATGACAAAAGTAACATAACTGAAAAATGTGCACGATATTAAAAACAACAAATATTTTACTTGATTTTTTAAAAATTGAAACAAGCTATATTGTTTTTAAATTTTAAAATGCTGCAAAAAACTTTTTGTAAATTAGTTTTATAATTTCATTAAAACTGACATCAACAGTAATCATATAGTTCCCAAATAGTGTGACCATCAGTCAATATAAAATTAATACGTCTTTTAAACTGAATGATGAATGAACATATTCTAGCAAACATATAAAAAGGCCACATAAACATCCTGTTCAATATTTTATTTCTAAACATTGCATCAAATTTCCAACTAGCTAAAATGCAGCTTACGGCTTCAAAATTCTATCTTCGACCCATAGAAGTCTACCTGAATGCACCATAAAAAACAGGTCAACGAACTCAATGCAACAGCTGCTCTAATTCAAAATGGCGGGCTCTTACGTCAAAAATTTAATAAATGCAAGCCTGTTTGATGAATGTGAATCTTTGGCCATTGCATTATAATACAACAAAAACATGATTAACAATGATGAACTAGCTCTTTATTTCGATGTCTCATCTAGGACCACGTTATTGGTAATAGTATTTTTTATTAACAAGACCTCGACCATGAATATTTAATGTGGAGCATATGGATAATTTAAAATTTTGATTATTAGTCACGCATATGGTTAGTTGTGGATATATTAATTTTCTAAACAGGGCTTTATTAGTTGGCTATGCGTCGATATAGTTTTATTCGTCATGACATGCATATATTAAATTTATTTGCATGTCATGACCAATAAAATAAGTCTTTTCGTTTTAAGTTTTGACCTTTGTATTTTAAAAATAATATTGCCTAATTATTTTATTATTTTTAATGGTATCGGAAAACAAGCAGACGGATTGATTTCCTGATGGTCAGAAATTCACGCCGCTTAGAGACACAAAAGGTGGTAATGGTGCGTTGCCAAACTGAGGCCGGGATGTTAGGCCTCGAGCAAAACTAAGTTTACTGGCTACCTTATCCTCTGAAACGGAACAAGTCAACGGCAAGCACTACAGTTATGGTGGCAATTTTAATAATCCTTTAATTTTGTATAGAACAATAAGTCATATTCATATTTCATAAAACATTTAACATTTAATGTACATGGTAAATATGAAGACATTCGTTTTCTTCTATAGTTTTATTTTTGGTAAGTAATGTGTTAAAAAATTGCTGCTATGCTATATAAATGTAGTACACAAGCTGTACACTTCTAAATAAATACTTGCTAAAAGAGCCTTGTTTGTAATGGAATTCTTAATCTGGGACAAGAAAATGGCAAATTGGTAACCACTAGCTTCATGACGGCAAAGATAACCCAAAAAAGGAACAATATAATTATTGCTTTAGTTAGCACACTAAAACAAAAATCAGCTTTTTTAAACATTAACACATTTTTAACAGAAACGGAGATTTTTAATTAGCCTGTGTTTTACACCAGGTCTAAATATATATAAAAATAAATCAAATTTTAAAGCTTTAATTTATCAAAATTATAGTTCCATAAATCTAGAGCCTAGACAAATGACTGTTTGTAAAACGAAATTCGTTTATAACGGCATCTTTAATATTTTATAACACTTATCGCCTCTGTGGTCTAGCGGTCCAGGTGTTGGACTTGACTTCATGAGGTCCCGGCTTCGGTTATCGGGTCGGACAACATAAATAAAATGTGGTTTTTATAATTTTCTAATAAAAAAATGTTGCTCGAGATTGGATTTGTGCCTGGTTGGCATAGGCTTGTCACCTATCACATTGTAGGACTAAGTGTCGTGCTAGTTCGGTTATGCCTCTGCCTACCCCTTCGGGAATATAGGCGTGAAGATGCTTTTTATTCGACAAAAACCAGAATTGAGGTCATCAATTATTTCTTTTATGCTTGTTTGAATTTGAACAATACTGTGTGAAAAATATCTATAAGGGAAGCATAGTATCTGCGCTGTTTGCACGATATAGAAGAAAATATATTTTGAAAGTACAAGCATTTAAAATATGTATCTTAAATAAAAGGGTTTTATTTCTTATTGATTTGCTAATTATGTTTGTAAAATTGAATAGAAAAATTCTCTTAATGTTTTTAAAGAGCAAAGAAGTGTAACATAGCTATCTATTCTTTCCACTTTGTCTAAGTAAAAATCAAAATTGTTTTAGTTAAGAATACAGTGATTATAGTTCATCGATTTTTTTCAAAAAGTTCTTTCTTTTTTCAAACTACAAACAAATAAATGGTGTGAAAATTTTCATGTTAATTCTCAATTATCCATTACATAATCAAGAAGATATCGTTGCTTACATTAGAGGAATAGGTACAATGTGAGAATAATAAATTTAAGATATATTATATGCTTTAGATCTTTATGCAGTCAAAACTAAAACTAAACTAAATTAAGGTTTAAATTACACATAATATGAATAAGAGATGAGAGATAAAAAATCCTTAAGTATGCAATTACGGATATGGTACTACAAAAATATACCAAGTAGCTATATGTAATATATCAGAAGATGGATGTATGAGTATATCAGGATATGTTATACTTAATGCAAAATTTTAATGTATGTTTTTTATGCGATAGTCTGGCATTTTTAAACCTTCGTAGGAAGTCAATCTTTGTGATGGTGTCAATCTTTATTTTACTTCTTTTTTATTAGTTTTTTGTTTAATGCATATATTGTTTAACTTACACACCTACATGTATATATCCACGGCAAGTCTCTTCCGAAGTAGATAGAGTATCGAGAGCTAAGTGTCGCGATCTCTACAGAGGTACCTAGACAGGACCTCCATATCTATTACCCCTTTCGTACTACCACACCAGCTTCTGTGAATCTTGACACTACCCTCGGATAATAGGCGAGAGATTTGGTCGTAGAATGTTAACCACGAACTCTACTGGTACCTACAATCATCTATATTCGGGTTGTATATGTGTTTTTTCAATCTTTCGTCTGCCATTCTTCCGACATGACATGACATGAAAAACATAAATAATTATTGTTTGTCAGAATCTACAGATAATTATCTATTGTAATTATTATTGTCAATAGTTTTCGTATTTTTTTAATTAATCAAAATAAAATGGATTACAATTTAATCGCACTAAAAATTTGCATGTCATATTGCGACAAAATGTGCAGGATCATGAAAAATTTGTAACAACTTACTGTAAGTACCATTTTTTTGGTAAATGTATAAATGTAACAGAGCATACTTTTTACACCAACTTTCTGTCAATACTCCTTATAGTAACTTAATCCTTTTTAATTCGTCACTTTCCTAATGATCATGTGTTTTTAATAGGCTGTCGTGAAGCTTCCCATGGCTTCCACTATAAAAAATAAGGCATAAATCACATAAAAGTTACTCATATATCTACAACCATTCATATTCGGATTGTATATTTGTGTTTCGTCAATTTTTTATCTGCCATTCCCATTTTTATACCAACTTGCATGTTTTTTTTACCAACTTTATGTCAATACTATTCCTTATAGTAACTTAATCATTTTTAATACGGGTTATTTTCCTAACGATCACGTGTTTTTAACACGCTGTAGTTAAGTTTCTCATAGCTTACACTTTAAAAAATAAGGCACAAATCACATTAAGGTTTCTCATATACCCACATCCGTATTCGAATTGCAATTTCGTCAATCTTTCATTTGCCATTCTTCCCATATGACCGTAAAAACAGAGCATGATTTTTACACCAACTTTATGTCAATACTATTCCTTATAGTAACTCAATCCTTTTTAATTCGTTACTTTCCTAATGATCATGTGTTTTTAATAGGCTGTCGTGAAGCTTCCCATGGCTTCCACTATAAAAAATAAGGCATAAATCAAATAAAGGTGTCTCATATAGCGTTACAATGTTTGAGCGAGGCTCGGCGGAAGCAAACGATGGTTGAAAACCGGAGCCAAATCATAAATTATACTTTACTGTTCCCGCCGGGATCCAGTTACACGCAGTTGTTACGTCGTTACTTTATTAACATTATTATTTCTGGCCTTATTTACTCTCAGAATTTTTTGAATTTTTTGAAAAAGAAGGTTTCAAGTTTGACTTCGTAATTTTTTAGGTTATTTGATGTTTTTTTGAAAAATGAAGGTTTAAGTTTGACACCCTTTTTTTGTTAATTGATTTCTTAGCCATTTGTGAAACGATAAAAAAAATGTTGAAAGGTTTACTGCTTTTACCTATTTGACTGATTTAATTCTGGGTCTTTTAATAGCATTTCTAGGAAATCAAGAAAAATTTCGAACTTTGATTATCTGGAAGTGGTTTTTATTTTTTGTTGTTTGCATTGCCTTTTAATAATTGTCAAAAATTGCATTAAAATCAGTTGAATAATTCTTCCGTTATATGGAAATAAAAACAAAGAAATCGAAAAATATATTTTGCACAGATGCGGACTTGTTTCAAAAATGTTTTTGGAATACAGCGGCCACAGTATTATTTAGATACTTATTGTTGTCCGATCAGTTTGCGAAATAGGACACTGATATAGCTACATTTATATTATTGGAAAGAAAAGAAGCAGACGACATTATTTTTATAAAGTAAACAAACAGACGGATTTCCTGATGGTAAGAAATTCAAGCCGCCTAGAAACGCCAATGGTAGTAATGCGTTGTCAACTTGAGGCCGGGATGTTAGGCCTAGAGCTAAAGTAACAGCTACTTTATCCTCCTAACCGGAACACGTAACACACAAATATGTTATAAAATATTTTATTATAAAATATCGTGAATATTTGCCTACAATCGTCTGATATCAATTTAAGCAGAATACATATTTTAGCAACAAAAATACATATAGGTAGATGCACTTCTAACAACATTATCTTTTTATTCGGTTTTTATAAATACTTTTTTAGAACAATTGATTGGAAAACTATTTAGTTGGGATAGTATTTATATTTGTGGTACATTTGTATATGTTATGTACCAATCCAAGCAAGTTGCTGTGTAATAAATTTTATTAATCCCTAAATACATTGGTATATATATATACACTAGCTGACCTGGCACGCGTTGTTCTGCTATTTTTTAATGTAATTTTACCTAGTAAATAATAAAAAAGCGATCAAAAGAAATGAGCAAGTACCAAGAGAGTGAAGAGTCATTTAGTTCACGTACCACAACAAGACGTCAACATTACAGTAATTAGCCCTTATCGTGTTTCATTAAAGGGTTTTATTTACTTCGATTGCATCCCCTATATCTCCCTTACCCTATATTGGTGCAAAAAACTGCAATTACCTATCAGTTGCCTCACACAATAACCAAGTTGGCAATGATGCTAACCACCATACAGAGAACTCTCACGTTTCCCTTTCACTTGTTGATCCAGAAACATAAAAGGGTTCGGTATGGTGATAGAGGGGTCAAAGGATAATGGTTGAAGCTGTAGGGGTAGGAAGGCTTAAAGCCGAGAGGTCGTTAGCCTGGCTTTGATTGTTCGATGAGTACTGCAATGAGTCACTCTTTACGTAAATAAACGGGAAAATTTTATCGAGTCAAAGAAATGTTTACAAACGGTAATAGGAAGCATGTATATTGCTTTTCAAAGGAAAATAATATAATATAACTTAGCGAAGGACTTGCTGAACCAGGCAGTTACATGTGATCGCAGCTTAGACAGGATAAATACCTCTTTGTTTTTAATTTTCTGTTCAATTTAAAAAAAAAATCTTAGCTGTTATAATATATTGATAACAAAAGAGTTTTGGCGCCATAGTGAAAGAAGATGGTCTTATTTTTTTCGTAATTATTGAATTTTGTGTAAATTATGAGTAAAATTAGTTAAATAAGATTGGAATTAGTTTAATTTTGTTTAGATAAAGTGTACTAATGAAATTTAAAAAATAAATGGCTTTGAATCTAGCAAGTATTTTTGGGTTTTTGTCAATGAAAATTTACTCTTAAAATGTGGAAAATAGTCATTAATCCAACAATGCAAAGATGTTACAAATGTAAAAATGTATATTATTTGTTGTTTGTTCTAAATGGTTCAAGAAACACCTGAACAAATCTTGATTTAATTTATCACACGAGTAGACTGTGACCTCGTGAGAGACAAATGCCATTTTTATTATGATGATATAAGTAATTCCTGTGGGAGAACACAATAATGTATGTGTAGCACTTAGTAGAGATTGCATTTAGTAAGTTACCTTGGGGTTTCATGGTTAATACAGGGATCTCTACCTGGCAGCTAGTAAGAGGCAATCTTAAGTCAAATAGGTCATTCGCCATCACCAAAAAGACCATTTGTGGTAGAGCACTATGCAGCAATTTGCCGGATAGGGATCTAAAACCTTAACACAACAGGCATTAAAACACAGCCACAGAAAAGCGACGCACCTGTAGCATCTGTGATATTTAGCCACGGATGCACCAGAGAAGTGCCATATACTATTTACTGTGTAAAGAATTAAAAGGTATCGTGAAAGAGGCGCAACCAGGGCACCCACGACTAGCCGAAGACACCAAGTTCCTTTATGTGATAGGTAGCAAGTCAACCGGGCACATATCCAATCTCGAGCAACGTTTTGTTTGGAAAATTGGAATTACCAAATTTTCTTTTTATTTCCCGACCCGGTAGTCGAACTCGGGACCTCATGCAGTCAAATTACACACTTGGACCGCTAGACCACAGAAAATCCTAAAAAATAGAATATTACAAATAGCTTCTTAGTGAGATATATCACATCGATACAAACAATTTAGGCCTTTAAGGTTGTTACTAGTTATAATTAATTTTAAGCGCTTTAATGTGATTCATAAATTATTATCTGAACTGTGATATACGAAAGTCAATAAAATTAATGAAATGAGGTAAGTTGATAGCTGTTTAATTAGGAAATAGTTATTAATATGAAAGTAATTAAATAATCCTTTACCTACTTTTTGAAACTAAAAGTTCGATTGTCAAATACTCAAAGAAAAAAGTTTCATTATTCAAATAGATTAGTAAACACATTTAATTCAAAATAATTGTTTTGTATGATACCGTTAATTTGTTTTTCTTTATTTAACTACGTATTTTTAAATGTTCCATAAACTAAGTTATATTTCACAAGTGTTTTCTTGTGCATGGCAAATGCTAACGCCAATGCCAAAAACTAAAGAAAGTAGTTTTTGGCACTGGCGTTAACATTTGCCATTAGTCAAGTTGAAATTTGCATCAACTTAACGTACATTATGACATAAAATTTAAAATTAAAGAGAAATAAACGAAATTAAAGTGAAAAGATTTAACAATATTGATTTTAAGTTACTAATTTTAGTAATTAGTCGTCAAATAAAGTCACATGATGGTCTTGAGTAAAGCAGAGGCTTCACTCAATATGATGGACTTGAGTGAAATTTGGCTGGAACTTGTATTTACACGATTATTTTTTAGTGCACTTTCACTGAATAAAATTATACAAGTTTCCATCAATAAGGACCATTTTCACTTACTAGAAAAAGCTACAACCTTCTCTCGGTAGCGCCACAACTCATAAGTCTTCATAAAACTTCAAAAAGCAAAAACTAGTGTTGTCCATTAATAACAAATTGACAATACTGTTGATCGACATAAACGTAATTAAAACAGTATGGTGAATTCAATTAAAGCTCATTGTGAAGTCAGCATTAGCAGTAATAAGGAAACTATTTAGGTGTAACTCTATCGATGTCGAGATTTTCTCACAAAGGAAACCCCTTTGAACACTCGTAGCGAGAGGAAATAGAGCCTTTTAACATAAAGAATTCTATGTATTTGCTTTTCTATGTTTACCCCTTTTCTATGTACTTCTTATAAAGTAGGTTCACTAGGTTATGCGTTCCCCTCGGCCCTAGTTACACTTCTAGTGTGTTTGTATATAAAGAGAAAATAGCTTAGTACCATACATGACGCAACATGAGTGACCCTTTGTATGCCATAACTGTTACTACCCTACTTTATGCTGTCAGTCTTATTTTTGCAATATAGTAATAAAACATTCATATAACTATAGTAATGTAATTATAAAAGAACTTTTAACAACGCAAGGTGTTTCTAAAATGATTAACGATTTTTCGTAATTTGTGTCCGTAATTGAAATGTTAAACTGAAAAATTAAATAAGTTTTAGCCGTTATAAGCAATTAGCTAAGGAATTATAATATTAATTATACGAAATAATGACGTTTGATAAATTATGAAATAGTAATATCCATTAATCTTTTTAAGTTAGATTGATGTGACAGTATATTGAAATAAATTTCAAACGTTATATCTGCTTTACCAAAACTATTTGATTGATTTTCATAGGGATTTTTATGTATATTTGGTAAGTATGTGTCGTTTATGTTTCAAATAGCTAGTTAATAGGGACGGCAGAACAACACTTGCCTACTGAAGCTAGAATTACTAAAAATAAATAATAAATTTGTCAAGATCGTGAGGTCTCGATACTCTCTGCCAACCCCGTAACGGATTTGGGGTGGAGATATTAATGTATGTATGTATGTAGATAAGACATGTTGCAATCGCATACTGATAAAATAATCTGTAAGTCAATCAGTGAAAAATACTAAAACACCTAATTCAAAAGCTTATATAATTTCGAAGAAATATCTGAAATAATCACATATTTTCGGACGCCTTTATTGGTATTTGAATTTGGATGTTTTCGTTTCTGCACTTCCTAAATTGATAATGGTATTACTGATAATTTTTTATAACGTAAATGTGGCTATAATTATAATTTGCACTCTAGTGATGTTATAATTACACAGAATAACTATTGATTCAATGTATATATAGGAAGTATTTTATTATTTATATAAATAGAACTACTGCCAGATATCTTACTTAAAAATCATAATCAAGTATCATGAAGTAAAATAATTACTAGTTCATGTTATTTAATAACGAAATAATGTTTTTTACACTTTTTAAACACTACACAAATGCAATTATAGTATCATTACTATACTGGTTTCGCTTATTACAATATCAGCCTATAGAACAGTAAAGATGAAAATATGTATAACAGTAGGTGCTATAATATATCTAGGGATGTTTACTTGCTTGTTTGCATATCAATGTTTACAACAAGGGTGTAATAAGTTCAAAACGGTGCGTAATTCACGTGGCACAAATCTAACGCGTAGGTCAGCACGAGTTCAGGTATGTAGGTTAGGCGCACACTCTGCGCCCTTGGGGGCGGGGCGAGCTAGTACATAGCTGTATGTACTAACTCCCACGTGAAAGAAAATCCCCATCGACAAACTTCCTGGAGGGATTCATACGCAGCCAACCTACCATGCTCCTTTGATGTACTAGTAATGTACCTTGTACCAACTAATCACTCTATGAAGATGTAAACATCGTTCAAAGGCAAGCGTTTCATATATGCTTTTAATAGGCAGATACCAGGCATACATAATAGTGTAAGAGTTGTTATTAAGAATGAGAAAACATAATAACCTTACTTTTAATGAGTGTAATACATAAATAATTGTAATACTTTCACGTATAAATGGAAACAATTTTGAAACCGAAATTGAGAATTGAAACGAGGAGACACTTGATATATTTTCACGTTTTCAAATTCGAATTAAGAATTGAAACTGAAAACATTTCCACGTATAAATAATTTCAGAAATTAAACTTGTTGATTATTTTATTGAGGATTTTAAAATTTAGGTTTGAAACGAGTAACAAATGCGACTTTACTGCTACGCGTAGTCAGGAGGCAATATAGAAACAAAAGAGACATGATTTCAAAACCAATTCCGAATTTCATCTAGTTTCTGTAAGACTAATAGATGTAAGAATTTCATATCAAAATAAGCTCAATCACTATACGAGTATAAAACTACTTTTTGAGTTTTGGCAGGGTCGAGAGAAAATATGGATGCAGCTTTTTTCATAATAAATTTGGAATTTCGTGTACATATTAAGTAAAATTTAGTCATATTTTTAATTTTATGGCATTTGGTATAATTTTGTTTAATTAAAGTACGCAAATGAAGTATTTATTAGTGTATTGTGTACTTTCGCGATTTTACCAAATCTTCCTCGATGAGCAGGGAGCTGAGCCGATTTACCGAAGACTCTAACATTGACAAGACTTACTATGGTGAATTTTGACCGTTTGACCTGCAAGAAGGTTGCCTGAGACTGGCATTCTTAAACCGAACTTTGGCAAAGGCAACTTTGACTAATCTTCCCTTGAAAATGGAACACGAAAATCGCGCGTAACGTATTTTTTTAATTATAGAATATGTTGTTTTAATATAATTAAATGTAGGTATATTCTAATGTGTACAGAATTAGATTTCTCTGAAGTATAAAGAGTGGGGGTGGGGGTGTATTCACGCTGCATGCCTCCGACGCGTGTCAGTGGGGAGATCTAATGAACTGTATAAACTAGGAGTTGCGTATTTCATACAATATGCCTAGATTTTTCACAACCCTTTTATACCGGATACGCTTCTGGCTATGGAAATTTAAAGGCGTACCTTGAGTTTAAATGTTACTATTGATGTATAGGCCCTTTAAAAATACAGAGCAATCATATTCATTATATTAACCCTGCGGCTGCTGAGAAATGATCGTAAATCTTACATACTGCATGCAGTGTTTTGTATTTTTCATGTTATAAAACGATAGAACAACTTCAGTTGCTATAATTACAGCTGAGATGGGTTAACATACGATGTATACATGAAATGATATCAAAATTTTAGTTTATTGCAATGTACATACATTCATACATACATATCCTTACTTCAGATACCCTTTAGCTTCCCGAACGCTTCCCATCCTAATCGGATTCGGCGGTCGAATAAAATTAAAGTTAAATTTACCTAACTGAACAGCTTAACCTAGGTATAAATAGTGATCAACAACTTCAAGGATTGAGTTCCCAACTTGAACTGGTATAGGTGCAACATGAACATTGGACATGACTTTCGTCTTATCCATGTTCATCCTAAGACCCACCTGTTGGGAAACTCTATCGAGGCCCCCGAGCATTTTGCTCAAGTCTACCAGCGATTCCGCCATGACCACGATATAGTCTGCACATCGAAGGTGAGTGATGTACTCGCCATTGACATTGATGCCGAGTCTTTTCCAGACCAGAAGCTTGAAGACATCTTCCAGTGCAGCAGTGAACAGTTTCGGAGTAATAACGTCTCCCTGTCTCACGCCTTTCTGCAACTGGATCGGTTTCGAGCTCTGATCCTGTAATCGGACGACATAGTGGCTTTTTCGTACAAACACCTCAACACTTCGATGTATCGATAGTCGATGCGGCATTGCTGTAATGACTGAAGCACCGCCCATATCTCAACCGAATCGAAGGCTTTCTCGTAGTCCACAAACTCTATAATGCTTATAAAGTACATTAAACCAATAAATAAAACATTACCTCTACTGCCATACATTTGACACACACAAACTAATTTATTGATGATAACGATAAAAGATCACAGATAGCGCACTTAAAAGTGTGGAAACAAAGTAAATTGTTTTAGAAATGAAGATGGCGTTCTTATCAACAAGATGTTCAAATTATTATGGTCGAATTTTGACCAACGGGCGACCACTAGTCTTAATAATAATTATGTCAACTTCCGAATGTTTATAAAAATAATTTCTTTCGTTATACGTTTACGTTTCAACGCAGTTTTATTTAGCATTTAAAGCGGGATATTTCTATGTGTGTTAACAACACTTGATGTTGCAAAGCATTAGAACTGTTAGGGCTGGAAGAACGCATATATATGCGTGAGCACGCGCGATTTTACCACCGCATTGCTTCGCACCACTAACTTCCACCGCCTCGCTTAATGATGAGAGGCAAGCAAGTATAAAAAATCTCATTAAATTAAGAGATATAACGCTTTATACAGCATGTTATCAAGTTATTAAAAAATACTACCTCTGTGCTCTAGTAATACGGTGATGACGTTGACTCCATGAGGTCTGGAGTTCGACTCCCGGGTTGAGCAACTCAAAACGTGTTTTTTCTATTTTCTAATAAACCAATGTTGTCAAGCATTACATAAGTGCTCCGTTGGTGATAGGTTTGAGACTTATACGTTGTGGTATTAACGTACCTTAAGCTAAACTTGATTGTCCTGTACTTCTGTCTATCTCTCTTTAGGGTACGAAAGATATTTTTTAAGACTGTGCACAAATGGGTTGTCAGTCTCTTGGTTTATATGGATATTAAATGCTGCGCCGTAGTCCACGTATTAAATTATACCTATAGCTTTCCAAAGGAAATTTATTGCATTAGTAAAGAAGTACTTTACTATTGTGCTTATAAGTACTATTATGAAGCAAAGCTAGTAGGTACTCCACCCATAACTAGTATACCTTAACCGCAATGTATTACAAAATAATACTGCCCACAAATTTTACTCAAAACACTAATTACAATCTAAATTAATTTAAAGTTTGTTTTTATTTATTTTATTTTGAAACTATAGAGGAGTTTTCGTCACAGATACTGCCAACGGCTTAAGATAAATAAATGTTCTTGGACAAATTACACGATTAATTCGTGTCTCAAATCTAACCCAAGCAAGCAAATTATATGCATGTAGTGGGTGCTAGTCTATGATTTGAATACATAGAAAATACTTAAATAGATAACCGAACAAATTTATGAAACACCCAGACAGGGAAATGCAGACATCTAAATGTTCATCGCACAATGCTTGCCCTTTTCTCGAGTATAAAAATTATAAAGCTGTTAGAAAAATGTCTATTGGGATAAAATTTAGCCTATCTCGTTTGTTGTTCTACAAAATCTAATCTATTTCCAGGCTAGAATTTATTTCAATCAGTTTGAAAAGGGAGGGATTGTGTTAATATACTAAATCTTTAAAAAAATCTTTATGAAATACTACTTGCACTAGAAGTTATGCAAAATTAGAAAAAAATCAAGAAAAGTAAAATAATTCAACTAATATTAAAAATGCGAATGCACCTAAATTTGCTTGTCATATTTATAAACTATGTAATTAACCATTTTAAAACTTTTTACACATTTTAAGGAATAAAAATAACAGGATACTTTTCTAATGAATTAAATGCGAGCGAAGCCGGGGGTAAAAGCTAGTACCTTTTAATTTTTTATTCAAATAAGTATGTGTTAAATAAGCTATTCATATCTTTAATAAAAAAAAATCACTTGTACTGTTTTACGTAACACTTATAATTTATTACTTTGTAATAGCCTAGTGGTTTCGCTTATAACAGCATCATCGGGGCTAAAACCCTTATAAAACCCTGATTTTAAGTGAAACCGTTAGGTTATTTACAAAATAATAAATTGTAAGTGATACGTAAAACAGTACAAATGTTTTTTTTTTCATTTAAAGGTATGAATATTTGGAAGTTTCACCAAGCGCCAACGATGGAATATATTAAATAAGCTACTTTAGTAGTTCAAAAAGCGACTGGACCATCATGTTCAAAAACATGCAGTTTAATATCATGATACAATAAATGTAATGCGTTGCAATTGGTACCATTTTGAATGCGTGGTAAGGGTGCATCCACGCACCCTTCACGCACTTACTCACACATACACGTAAACCTATAAAGAAGCTGGAATGTGATTCGTCGCTTCACTGTGTGTGTACCTGTTGGATGTAGAAAGAAATATAGATGAAGTTATGTCTGTGCGTTCTAGGCTGTATGAATTAGTTGCGTGCACCGGGGTAATCTTCGCTAGGAAAAAGTATTGATTTGTTTTATGATTGCAGAGTTTTGTGAAGCTTTTGCAATGTTAGTCCGATTTTGATCACAAATGCAACCAAAAAGTTCTGCTTTATTTTAAATAACGCTATTATAAAACCGGTTACGCCTTGGTATATTTACATCAATGAGCATTACGCCTTTCAAGCTTTTTATAATACAATAGGCTTGTGATGCAAGTTTGTACAGCCGCCATCTTAAATCGCGTCCTTTCAAAGTTTTTGTTGAGTTGGATTCAGTTGGTTTAATATTAAATTTAGTGTTGAATTATTCGTAAGTAAATCAATGTGAAAATAAAGTCTTTGTTATGCAAATTTTTGAATATGAATATTAAATTTTTAGATTAATATTAATCTCGTTTTATTTTTAAGAATTCATCACTTCTGAGTTGGACAGTGTTTTTGACTTTAGTATTTGGACTGCTGTAACAAATCTTGTGCTGTTTTTTTTTTAATTTATAGGTTAATATTTTTGTTAATTTGAATTTGTATAAAGAACTTGTAATTGACTACTAGAACATATTACTCGTATCAAGTAGAGGAAGTAGAATGTATTATCAATGACACTTCAATTTATTTTAAAGCCATTTTCATTGATTTGCAACTTCTTTTCTTTTAAACCAAACTACATTTATCTTTAGGGATTAAAGATATTTTTTTGTTTTCATGACAAAACACCAGATTTCAATAAAATTTTGCGTCCAACCAAGTGAGATCTTTTAGGTCATAGGCTACTTTTTATCCTGATATCTGAAGTTACCGCGGTAATTGTAGTACATTTTAAAGATTTTCTCCGTGTTTGATTGGTACCACCGCCTTTTCCTGCCGCCACAACGTCAGTGCTTGCCATTAAAGTGTTTAGGTTCGGAGGGTAAGGTAGCCGGTAAGCTTAAGGCCTTAGTTTGGCAACGCACCATTACCACATTTGGTGTCTCTATGCGGCGTGAGTTTCTTACCATCCGTCTGCTTGTTTGCCTTCCAATATCATAAAAATAAAATGAAATATCAAAAAAAATTCTCCCTCAAGGTACCTAACACTTTTGTAGTGTAATTTTACAAACCTACTACCCCACTGATGCTAGATTAATTAACATAGTGTTTATGGGTAAAAAAAATGTATAGGTACTTAGTTTGAAACTCAAAAACATTTTTTAAATCGAATCTATCTGGTATCTCTACATACTATCTTGTATCTGTTATATTGTTTTTACTATAATTATGTAGACGTAAATCACTTATATTCACATACAATTTACAATAGGCATGTTTAACGAATGGTTCCAACAGTACCGGATCTGAACGCGGCTTCGATTGAGTAGATCCGGTGGAAGCGAATGCTCATTTTTTGCCTTGTTGTAATGAGGAACGAAATTACAATATAAAAAGAGCGGTTAGTCTCAAATTTTCCTTCCGATATAATGCTAAAATTTGATACTTACGGAAAAAGCACCTGCGCCTAACAATGAAGGTTCATGGTCTAAAATAAAATTATGATATTAATATGCAACGAAAAACTTTAAAGTTCAGTGTCTTACAAAAAAAGGCACTAAATTATTGTGAATGTTTTTTTAAACGGCGTAGGTGTATGTTTTATGTAGGAAAGTAATCATTTGTCCTAAAATAATAAAATACACAAAACCAAATGTATAGAAAATAAAGTGATTTTCCATGATGCTCTGTAAATGTATAATCCTAATCCTTAATATTATAAACGCGAAAGTTTGCAAGTATGGATAGATGTTTGTTACTCTCACTCAAAAACTACTGAACGGATTTAGATGAAACTTTAGAAAACATAGTTTATACATCAAGGGGAAGGCCACAAGTGGAAGCTAGTAACAATGTATTTGTGGTAAAAGTATATTTTTTATAAGCGATCATCAAACAATCACAAGGGTATCCTGAATCCTGATGAGAAAAGACAAACGTGGTCAGTAGACACTAGATGTTATAAGTGCGTAGCTGTCATGTGACCGGGATTTAAGACTAATTGTGTGAGTCTATGCCACATACATGAGTTTTTTCCTAACATAAATTATTTATTAAATTTTTGCTAATTAACTAAACCATTTCAATTAAATATGTATAACACCTAACTAAAGTACTGCATAAAGATATCTTCTTGTATAAATTATATAAATTGATATTGTTCCAAAGTGCAATGAAATAATTTAATTTTAATTAAAATGAAAGGTATACGTGATGGTTATTTTTCCGCGAGTGAAGCTGTGGTAACGTTGCAGAATTTTTTTATAATAAAAAACTTATAATTAAACGTAAAAAAACATGTTAAGAGACTTTAAAATAACATAATGTAGATTTCACAATTTAAAACCGATAAAAAATAACTCTAAATCATCTCGCGGCCTGGTGAAAACGCGTTTTTTTTCTATCAGGACAATACAACAATAAAACTAACTTTACTAAAATATTGCAATTGAAATAAAAATGTGACATAAGTTATGCATAATTTGAATTTAAGTTATACTCATACATTTCGAATTATTTGACCTTTCTTTGACACATTCTCGCCCTGTTGGGTTGTTAGGAATATATATCTTTTATGCTTGCCGTTTTATAATTGTCTTTTTCAAAATTTTTGTAAATTGTTTTAATTAAGACATAAATAACGTCAAATTTACGTAAACTACATTTAAATTTAGTTTAATTTACACCAAATAAATTACCATTGTGTATCAATTTAGTTAAACTAATTTATCGCTTCGATTCTTTGATTTAAGGCGAAAAGGCATTGAAAACAATTTTGTCAATAACAGGCGTCTGTCGCGCATCCTGTTTCGTAAAAACTGTTTATGTTAACATTCTGGTAATATGTACGGAGTTTTTACGCACACATGAGTTTTAGGTTAGATTTTGTAGTTTATAATATTAATGGGTTTAGTGAGGTTTGACAGAATCGAAAAAAAATACGGAAAGTTTTTTCTCAATTGTTGAATGTCGTGAGTAAAATTAGTCAGTTTTGTACTATTTTGATAAGTTAAAGTATAGTATTTATAAAGAAACAAAGAGAAATTAGTGTATATTACGAGTATACTCATACCGTCTTATTGATAAACACGGACTAACAAAGGAGTAAAATTAAGTTAATATTATAGTCTGTATCGCATTGTCATAAACTACGAGTTTCTACGAGTGCGGGTTGAACCTTGGCGTACTTTACTCCGCTTTTATTAATAAGACGAATAGTGTATTTTGACGAAGTCTCCAAATCTCATTTAATGAGCTTCAGTAATAAAGTCACCGTTTTACTTAAGATTCTCTATGACTAACTGCGCCATTGTCACCTAATAATGTTTTGAATCATTTTAGCCCAATAACAATTAAACAAGGTAATTAATTTGATGTCAAATGATTTAACTTGTAACATACCTACCTCAGCGAATAACTTGCCAGTTTAAAATTAAAAAATACTGTATTACACAGATACACTAAATGATTTGTGTTTTTTCATGTATCTGTGCTATACACTTTTAGCAAAAAGGTTAAAATATATTTCTTTAAATTAAGTTATTTTTAAGATTTTAAAAGGAACACGGGTTTGTTTATTTATCTGTGTCAAACAGTTTGAACTTAAGGCTGTTATTAGAAACTTTTAAAACACAATATAGAATCAATATTAATTAATACACGATTGAATTTATTTAATACATTTATGATTTAGTAAACCAATTAATCAATAAATTTAATTATAATACTTCACACGCAGACTAAACAAACATTGATGGCATTATGCAATATGTAGATAGTAAGGTAATCCGTCAAGATGAGATACATCATTACAAGTCCTGCCCGTTACAACTTGCATCAGCTGAT
>NJDD01000668.1:70556-86167 GCA_002245505.1 Calephelis nemesis | reverse complement strand
TGCCTTATTTTACATTTGTAAACAAAATGACACTAACCATAGAAAAAAGGTATTTGATACATTAAAAGTTTTATTATAATTCATTATTTAGTTAAATAAAGTTTATTTAATACTTAAAAAATATATCACAAAAAACTAAAATGTTATCTATAGCTTACTTCATCATGTCGGTTTTTCGTGGCGGTGTATATAACTTCGAAAACTGTCGCATTTATGCAATACAATACAATACTGCTGTGGAGATGATAAATTTGCATGAACAAGTTTATCAACTATCTTACATTAAAGATTGGAACTGGACAGTGATGAACTCAAATTATGGACGAAGCACGATATATTATATAGAAGTTTTTTTTTATGTTATAGGAAGGCAAACAAGCAGACGGATTTCCTGATGGTAAGAAATTTACGCCGCCTAGAGACACCAAAGGTGGTAATGGTGCGTTGCCAACCTGAGGTCAGGGTGTTAGACATCGAGTAAAAGTAAGTTTACCGGCTACCTAGCCCTCCGAACCGGAACACATCATGACGTTATGGCGCCAGGAATAGGTAAGGCGGTGGTACCAATCCGGGCGAGTCGCTGCTAAATTCTACCACCTAGTGAAGTTATGTGTTTTATTTCTCGAACATAACAAGCATTTCCAATAATTTCCTTCATTTTAACAGAAACTATTTATCAAAAGTAAAACAGAGTTCACGCCGCAACAAAGGCTCGGTGTTCAGGTTTCTACGTGGATATAACTTCACAGTTCGCGGTCAGTTGCTCAACATCTGAAACTAAAGAGATGTATTTAGTTTGGTCAAATTGTAATAATTTTAACTCACAAATGTATAATTAAAGTTGAGATGAATGATTGATAATGTGGTTAGCATACATCTTACTAATATTATAAATGCGAAAGTTTGTAAGGATGTGTGTGTGTTTCTTTCAAGCTCGAACGGCTGAACGGATTTGTCTGAAATTTGGAACACAGATAGATTGTGACCTGGAATACCATATATTACTCAAAATCCCGATCCCGAAGCCGCAGATAATAGCTAGTAAGTAATAATATTATTCAATAATACTCATTTTTTATTCGGGTTTAGCACTTTTACAAGTTTCTTATAGCCGTGTTTTGCTTGTGTTAGGCCAGCTGCATTGAGTAGAAAAGACCATCTCTCTGTCAGGCAGCTCGTAAGAGGCAAGTGCTGGTTATTATATGGGTCATTGCTAGCAAGATCGCTGGTGATAGAGTGCTGTGTTTCCTTACCTATCCCTGGCAATCTGAATATGACAGAGTCATTAGACTCTTTCATATTTCGGTCCGCAAGGTTGGGTAGCCAGCAAACTTGTACAATAGGCCTTACATCCCAGCTGCAGCACAGCGACACACCTGTAACATCTGTGGTGAATAAAGGCCACGGTTGTCTCTTACCTTAAGTAGAACCGTGTCCTTGTTCACTATCCTATCTCATGAAAAAAAGCTTTGATTTTAGCATTGAAAAACGATTTTTATAAATAAGCACCGTCTCAAAATTAGACTTTGATCTTAATGATTTCAACGTTATTTAATATTAAAAAAAAATATCTTCACGCCCATATCCCCGAAGAGGAAGGCAAAGGCACAACCAGGGCACCCACGACTAGCCGAAGACACTAAGTCCCACAATGTGATAGGTGGCAAGCCTATTGCCAACTGGGCACATTTCCAATCCCGACCAACAATTTTTTTTATTAGAAAATTGGAAAAATCCAAATTTCTTTATGTTGGCCAACCCAGGATTCGAACCCGAGACCTCATGCAGTCAAGTCCAACACCCGGACCGCTAGACCACAGAGGCGATCTTATTTAATATTGGGAATAATAAATATCCCTGGACATATTGCACCAACTGATCTAATCCCAAAGTAAGGAAATTATTTTCTTACTTGCATTATTTTTGTTAGATACTAATGTAGGGAAACAATTTAAATAAATACACTGACCCGGAAAACACATTTACCCCTTGTTGGTCCGAGCTCTTTTACAGAATAGACCATCTGCCTTCCTGTGCCAGGCAACTGGAATAAGGCGAGCATAGGCTTACCGTCACTAGCACCGTGAGATTGACTAGGTGGTAAAATCTCGCAGCGACCCTCCGGATTATTACCAATGCCTTAACTATTCCTGCCACCATATCAGTGCTTGCCGTTGACGTGCTGGTTCGGAGGATAAAGTACTTTTTCTCGAGGCCTTACATCCCGGCCTAAGGTTGGCAACACACTATTCCTACCTTTGGTATCTCTAGGCGGCGTAAATTTCTTACCATTAGGACATTTTAGGAGATTTGTTGTGAAAACAACGTTGGGATGGGATGTTTAAATATTTTTATTTTTTAAATATCAATTGACAGTAGATTTATCTCTTGTTACACCCATTCTTGGTTGCCGTGCCAATTTGGGAACACTTAATAATTGAGGCTAGAAATGAAACGTTTTGACACTAGTTTAAATACGATGACAGTTTTAAGTAGATAAAAGTACAGTGAATATATGTACAATACAAACATTTTATTAGAATAAGTGACGGTTTCATAATGATTAGTTGAAATTCCTTATCAGGACAAATGCAGAGGCAAGTACAGTGTACTTAAATTATTATAATAAATAAAAACAATAAACATCATTGTAATTTATCGTACTTGAAGTTAGTAAATAATAAATGATTTAAAGCATATTACAATTACATATAATAAAAATATAAGCTTTTGTTGTATTCGAAACTTTACTGTACCAATTTGGGTACAGCGGCTACATGTGTAAGTAGTTTATCCTTGTTCCAAACACGATCTATGATATGTTCAAGGTGAGAAACTTCAACCAATGGAATGTTTTTCACGAGAATATGTCCATAAACGAACCATTGTGAAGCACTACAGGCATCATTCAGCAAAACAATTTATTAGAGGCAAACCCGTACGCTTTGGATATAAAAATTTGGTTGCGACCAGCTCCTCGGGATATTGTTACAGCTTCAATATTTACTGTGGTGAATCTACAACTTCTAGTACAGATTTTTAAGAAACCGGAGTTGTTGTTGCTAAATAAATTGACAACAGATCTCGCAAACCACAAAGTTTACTTCGATAACTTTTTCACATGTTATGATCTGCTGAACGATTTGCGTCAATTGGGTTATCGTGGTATAAGAACCATTCGAGAGCAACGTACTGAAAAATACCCATTGACAAACGCTAAGGATATGACGAAAAAAGCAATAGGAGAGTTAGATTACAGATTCGATAAAAAAAAAACGAAATGTCAATAGTTCGCTGGAAAGACAACAGCATTTGCACGATGGCAACAAATTATGATACTTATGAACCGGTGGGCTCTGTAAAGAGATGGTCTACATAGAAGAAGCAGAAGGCTGACATGATGATCCCAAATGTATTCCAAAATTATAACAAGGGCAAGGATGGAATCGTTCATCGATTCCACCCTTGCCCGTGTTATAATTGGAGCAATCCATTTCACTTTACAGAATCGGCGTTCATAGTAAAAAAGGTAGTGCGTAATATATACCTACATTATTGATATAGCGATAGCAAGTGCTTGGCAATTACATATTCAGACTAGAAAAGAACCCATGGATCAGCCACTATTTCGACGAAGTATAGCCATTTTCTATCTAAAACAGTGACCCCTAAAACACTCTGATCGATCTTCATCATCTAAAATGAAGAATCTGCAACTAAATGGCGCCGATCATGTACCTGAAAAGCTTTTGAAACTAGTACGCTATGTAATTTGCCATATTAGAAGCCATTTTGGCTACAAGAAATGCAAGAAAACACTGTGCAATGAAAAACCATTCATTAAAAATTATTACTCTTAAGTGGCCACCGTGCCATTTTGGGAACACCCCTTCAGATTCCTGAAAAATATTTATTTTTCGTTTTTTTTCTTATTCACATCTTTATTTGTATCCAATACAATAGATAGATTAACAAATTTTCAAATAAAACCTTGTAGTTTTGTTTTGACCATTAATGGGTTAATAGACTTAACCAATCCAATATGTCTTGGTTGTACGTCTGCTTAGAGCCTGCGTGAAGATAGATTCTATACTTCTTATCGTCGGTGCTTGGTGGAATTTCATTCTTGATTTAATTTATTTAGAAACACTTGTACGTATGTTATACACACAATATATGTTTAGTATGTAATTGTTTTTAGTATGTAGTTATTTTTTTTTGTATAGTTTTGTAGACCAGGTCTACATATTCCATTTATTGTTTTCCTTAAACGGGTTGGCTGGAAGAAATTTCATTAATTTGAGATAAGCTCGCCCTTTGTACTTATGTTTATTTTAGTCTTAAGTTTTTATGTATTTTTTGTTGTGTACAATAAAGAGTTAATAATAATAATTATATATATAAAATATATTGTGGAAAGTACAAGTGTTTCTAAATAAATTACATCATGCGTGAAGATACTCACAAATTTAATTATTTACTCATTTACTTAGACAAAGTCCACTTAAGGCGCTGTTAAAATAATTACTAAACTGAATACTTAAACATCTAAGTTGTTTGTTTAATGTAAGTGGGCCCGAAGCACTTTAGCTGTTTTATCATGTGTAACATTTTCCAAGGGTACATGGTCTTCTATTGTTACCACAGAACCTTGGACAACTAAATATAAACAAGGGACCGATCCCTTAGTTGTTTATTTCCAATTTAATTATATATCAATTTGAAAGGAAGTTTCGAAATAATCATTGTTAGGGCTAGGGCTAGGTATAAGTGATACATAGGATATGCCCACATACTCCCACATATCATTTACTTATGATGAAACTTTCTTTCTGTCTTTCTTTAATTCTTTATTGTACACAAAAAAGTCAAAAAACAAGTAGATATGTAAAATTTCTATTCCTGCCGCCATAACGTCATGACGTGTTCCGTTTCGGAGGGTAAGGTAGCCGGTAATCATACTTTTGCTCGAGGCCTAACATCCTGACCTCAGGTTGGCAACGCGCCATTACCATCTTTGGTGTCTCTAGGCGGCGTGAATTTCTTACCATCAGGAAATCCGTCTGCTTGTTTGCCTTTCTATAACATTAAAAAAAAAGTGATACATAGGATATGCCCACGCACATATCATTTACTCATTACAAAACTATCTTTCTTTAATTCTTTATTATACACAAAAAAGTCAAAAACAATTAAATACGTAAAGTTATAAAAAAATCGTTGCGGTCGTCCATTGGCATTGCTTTTTACATGAAAAGGAATACTTGTGAAGATCTCAAATTTTTTTACATGTTATTTAAAATCTATGTAAAATTTAACATTTTACCTACTACCTTCGCTTGAAATATAGTCATCAGGGTGAAGTAATATTTTTCAGTCTAACATGTCCTCTCTTTATTAGTTTTTATAAAAATTAAAAAAGTTTGTAATGACCTTTCTATTCTTATCAATTTGTGATACTATATTTTGTATCAATTTAAAAAATATAATTTGTGCTTCTAGTTTTATAAAATTAGCCAACCGGTTACGGTTTTACAACATCTACAGAACTAGAACTAGAAAAGCAAAATCAGTTGACTAATTTTCTTAGTCTCTAAAAACAAAAATAATTTGTAAATTTATTTATTTTTATAAATAATAGTTGATCGTGGACCTATCGTACACGACTTAGTACCGACTACCCGCCAGGCTTGCGTTCCATTCCCGACGGAGGCAGACATGATGAATATTTAGATGTCTGCATTTTTATGCATCTATTTGAATATTTATATGTATTAGAATCTTTGACTAACACCCATAGCACAAGGCATATGTTTTGTATACTTGTGGAGTTAGATTCTGTTTTTTTTGATAATCATTGTTATAAATAACAAGTTGGGGGATATTTATTTATAACAATGATTATTTATAACAATATTTAATCAAAAAAATATATATTCAAGACGCTGTCACCGATAATTATAATGTAGGCAAAGATACGACTTGGATAGTTGCGTTTAGTCGAAGGTACAACTTACTATATATGAACAGATCCAGACCCAGGTAACGTTGATTTCATCCACTAATGTTTTTTCAGTGTCTTTAGAAAATTATAAAAATACGCTTTTGAGTTTTTTGACGCAGAAACCAAACCTTGCATCTGATGCAGTAAAGCCAGCAACAGACCATTAGGTGATTTTAAGTGAATAAAAAAAGCAATCCGTATTACAAAATGGACTCTAAAATTTAACACGTTCCGTAGAATGAGCTTTTAGCGTGACGGATGAGAAAATGCTCTGCAGTGCAATAAACATTTAGTTCTAAAATATCACCGCAAATAACATTTCATACCGAGCTCTTTGTTTAGGGTTATTAAATCTGGTGTACCTGAGAGAGCATCTTATTGCAAAAATTTTAGATTAGGACATGCAATTTTCTCATTTTGTATTTTCGTTATTTTTCTATGAGGCTGCATGTCTTTTTAATTTTTGTTTTATATTTTTTTACCGATTCTGATAGTTCTGTGTGATACCGAGATATTCCAATATTTTATTTTTCTCACGACCCTAATAGTGGTTTTGAGGTATGCTATGGTTGGTAACGCATAGTTTTTTGTACATAATATTTCGTTAATAACTATACAACATTAACGATGTCGTCAAAATATATAAAAAAATATGCTTCATTAACTTTAACCCTAAATCACTACTGGGATGTTAGTAACTTTTATGTGAGACCATCTTGGAATCTTTTGACACCAGAAACATCTACATACCAAATCCCGAGGGGATAATGAATTATTGGATAATAATTATGACCGCCTCGTTGGTCGAGTGGCTAGCGTGCTCGCCTAACTGCATCGACGAATCGCGAGGCTCGGATTCGATTCCCGACGGGGGCAGGCATTTGTGTGGTGAACATTTAGATGTCTGCATTTTCGGGTCTGGGTGTTTATTAAATGTATTCTGGTATCTATTTAAGTCTTTCTATGTAATAGTATCGTTGACTAACACCCATGACACAGGCATTTAATTTGCTTACTTTGGGGTTAGTGGGGTAGTGGGTTACTCAATTTTTGTGACTAGTCCAGGGATATTTATTAATTTATTTATTTCTTTAAGGGATAATGAATCCGGTTTTTGCAACTTTACTGCACTTGAAATATGTTTCGAATGATTGCTTGCACGTTGTAATGCAAGTGATTTTAGCATTTGTTTCCATAAACATTACAACCTACGTAAAAAAAGTCATTCAATGACTTTTTTTGTAAATTTCTGACATGTTTTCTCGCCAAGAGAAAACATATTTTGATGACTCTGTTTGAAAAGGTAGATCCTTCTTCCGAGGTTCTAAGTTGAACCTTCTAAGTTTGAAAATAATCTGTCCAATGATTTTTGAATTAAACTTAACAATGCAAACGTTTTGATGAACTTCTTCACGAAAAATATCCAGAGTCGTTTGCAACTTTCACATTGAATTATTAAAATTCGTATCGTACAAGAATAACATTTTTTTTATTAGTTGGGTAAACGTACCTTTAATTTGATAATTGATTGAAGAAGGCGTTACTTTGCAAAATACGTACTTAAATCCAAATAATACTATTTAATTTGCAATTTTTCCGCCAAAAAAATTATGGTATATTATTATTATGTCGTAACAAAACAGGCAAAATAGTGCTCTAAGAATGAATTGGACTTGTCGGAAGCTAAAACTCCCAAATATATCCAGCTCCACATATCACACACCACTAAAATGTTTTATTAGCACCAAAAATACACACACTACTAAAAACTCAACTCAACTCCGTAACCGAAGCATAATCGGGAGAATTCGACTGCACTCCATGACTGTACCTATTATTGCCCTAATCAAACCCATTGAATTATCGATGTTCCACAATGTTCATCGCCTTAATGAGCATGTACGTAATTATAAACATACTTATGGAAACACGGATAGTAATTTCCTATTTCCCAAGACAACATGGCTCGGGAATAGCTATCTTCTAATAATACTAATTAATACATGTGTTACACTAATATGGGTTGTTCCTATTTATAAGCGGCATGTCATGGGTTTGGATAACAATGGACTAGATATTACCACCATGGCTAACCATGATGGGTGCCATGGTTGTGCCTCTGCCTACCTCTTCGGGGATATGGGCGTGAAGATACTTTTTTTTAGATATTACTCTGTTTTTTTATTTGCTTTACTGTAGTAAATACTATACACTTACTGCGTTCACTGTAATTTAGTTTGCATTTGACTTTTCCTGTTTGTTTTAAATACAAATACCTTTAATTCTGTTTTTAGGATGATTTATAACCTCTAGTGTTAGATGCGTTTTTGGAACGATTTTGCTGCGCGACCGAACTAAAAAAATGTGATAGTAAAAATCGTAAGAAAAAGCGTGGAATAAAACCGTTAAATGAGACGTGCGCAGGCGCGACAGTCGGATACATTAGCGAGTACTGTACAATACCTTTCTCTTTCTCCCTCATTCCACCCCGCCAACACATAGTATATACTCATGAATTGTAAGCTCCATTAGCCGAAGGAACTTCATTCCTACCTGGTGTCTCACAACACCACATTCTTTTGTTTGCCAGGAAGAGAACGCTGATTTGGCGATAAGGTCGCTTTTGTGTATCTTCATAGTTTAAGTTTTTTTGATGTATTTGTAATTTCTCTGTATTTGGTGCACAATAAAGAGTTATTGTATTCTATTGTAATACAATAACTTTCTTGTTCAGTTTGTATGGTAGATCCCTATCCGGGTAAGTATTTGCACCCTCTACCAACAACGGTCTTGTTGGTACTGACCTACATTTTAACGAGTACTTGCCTATTACGAGCTACCTTAATGAGATGGCTTATTCTACTTAACTGACCTGGAATTACACGGGGTATTCACTTACACTAGAATTATAACTATCAAAATCGCCTTGAAATTTCGTACGTAGACAACGCACCAATAATATTGTATTGTCCATGGTCATGGCTACTGACCATAAATATATTTACGATTGAATACATCGACATCCGCAACACCAGGAGTGAGGTAAGAAATGTCTTTATAATTTCACAGTTGTAGATCGCCAAGCAACAAGATGATGGGCATGATACTTTAAACTATGACGCGATGTCCGAAGGTGGAAATCAGCGACTGACAAACTATGAAAGCTGTAAAGAAACTATAGAATATGTCTTAAAAACTATAAAATTATTTCCGCGTGTTGGGCCACTACTCCTTTGTGGAATATACCAACTGCCTTCTTGCTACGTAGATCGCAAAAGACGAGCAACGAGTTGGGTCACTACCAACAAGATGACTGGTGGTAGAGTGCTATGCAGCAACTTCACCACCACCGCCTTATTTATTCCTGCCACCATAACAAAATTGTCATGTTCTGGTTAGAAAGGTAGACTACAGGCTAGTCTACCTTTCTAACCAGAACATGACAATTTTAAAACGTGTAGAAATTAAATCCGGCATAAGGCAAGTTTTAAAATGAAAAAAGGTGCCAAAATACAGTTTGTTATTTAGAATTTATACTAGCTGTTACCCGTGACGTTGCCCGTGTGATCCAACAGCAATATTTTTTCGGAAAGTATCTTCAACCAAAATGCCCGAAACCTCTTCGCCCGACCCGAGGATCGAACCCGAGACCTCGAGAAGTCAAGTCAGACGATGGACCGCTAGACCACAGATGTGATACATTACAAATAATATGTATAATTTTCTTTTAAGAACACAAAACACGCTTGATGGTTTAACATTAATTATTAAACTGGTAAATTCGAATATACTGGACTTTATAAGCTTACTTCTGAATACAAAAGATAAAACCACAGTAATACTGCTAAATGTATTGGTATTGTATTTTAAACAAAAATAATATTTTATATAAGAAACGAGCTTTCTTTTCACTTAACCGAGCTTCCAAGAAACTTCGCCATACAATACGAACTTCCTGGCTTTGTACAATCATTGTTTATTATTTACATACACCGTACAGAAGGTTTGATTTTCTACGCTGGGAAAAGTGAAACAAACTTTCAAAGTGTAAAATAAATTATAGTTGCAGTCTTGATGGCGCTATGTAAAGTTGGTTTAAGAGTTACAAAAATGATTTAATAAAAAGTATTGTGGGAAAGCACATTTTTTTTTTAAATGTGTGCTTATTAGGTGATTTTTCCAAGTGGTTGCAAGGGAATACGGTTTTATTATTCATTTTTATATTATAAATGTGAAAGTTTGTATGTTTGTTTGTTTTTTAAAGTTATATTTCTTTTGGCGCGTTAGGAAAAAATGATGAGGGTAAATTTTTAAGATGCGCGCGCACACCGTCACGAAAAACCGACATGATGAAGTTAGCTATAGATAACATTTTAGTTTTTATTAAATATTAAATAAAACTTTATTTAACTAAATAATGGATTATAATAAAACTTTTAATGTATTAAATACCTTTTTTCTATGGTTAGTGTCATTTTGTCTACAAATGTAAAATAAGGCAAAAGATAAAATTTTTAAAAAGATTTTTAACTTATTACGCCGAAGAAGTATAACTTCTAACGCGTGTACATAAGTACACACACATTTTTTTTGTTATATCTCCACGCAAAAACTACTGAACCGATTTTCATGAAATTTAGTACATATATAGAAGGTAACTTAGATTAACACAAAGGATAGTTTTACTTACTTACTTTACTTACTTATATACAATGTACTTCTATAAATTTTGTATATTAATTAACGACTCAAAACGATATAATTGTAACTTCTCCGATTACCCGATAATCAAAATTTACGAAAACAATAATTTTTAACACTTTTTGGGTTTTATTGGATAATGTGTTTAACTCAAAGTTACAAAAAACACAGTACAATAAGTAATCTTATTTTAGGGCAAATTTGCTCACTATTTTTGTTATTTTCTATATTACCATATTATGTAACATTTTATAACAAAATCACAGGATAGTGGTTAATGCAGATTGTACTGAGTAGTCGATCGTATATCCTAGCCTTAAAATTACTCTAAGCAAAAGGCGGATTTATTAAGCGCAGTAAATTTTATTAATCACATGGGCGATTTGATATCTTTTTCTTCAAATAATAACAAATGTTTGCTACATAGTCCCACATACATTTTATAAACATGATACAAGTAGTTTCTGAGACTAGATAGTGTATACATAAGCAAAGATAAGTTAAAAAAATATGTATCATATAACTCAAAAACCACTAGTTCGACTATTGTCAAACTAATATGGGACCACTAATCAATACCTATCTTTGTAAAAAGAACCATCAAAATCGGTTGGCTATTGACTAAGTAATAACGTTAGAAACATACAAAAAAACAAACAGCTCACTTGCGAAACTCCTTCTTTTTTGAGTCGATTTAAAATGATAGTCAGCAGTGTGTTTATCATTTTCATGAAGGATAATGTAGCGATAATATTTGTAACTAATGATAAATATAAAAAAACCTACTACAGTTTTTTGATTGAACTTATCAATTTTTTTTAAATCTTTATTTAGAGATTTTTCCCACACAGTGAAAATAGCAATCTTATAAACTCTTATTCTAATAACTTAAACCCAACATAATATATTTAACTAATAATTTATTGGATATGAATATGTACAGTGTTTTGGCTGCGCCCTTTACAATAACATACAAAGCCGAGAACTGGCATGAGTGATTTCTTGTACTTTCCACAAAAACATTTTGTAGATATATTCTTTCGGATATTTTTTTATGTATAAGATTTAAAATGCATGTTAAATTGTTATAATGTTTTCAAAATTAAATATATTTCGATAAAAATGACGCTTGAATTATTGTCTAAACAAAATTACTATGATGGCCATTGTATTGCAGCGGCTTGCTGTGCGACACCAGTTCACTGACTTCTACTTGTTCGGCACAGTCTTAAGCTGATTTGTTTCTAAGTAACAAGTTTAATGATATTGGCAATTACCAACTGTTTGTATGAAAAAAAATCTCTGCATAAGAACGTGCTCCTGAAAATAAGTAACACAACTTAAAAATAACTACGTTAATTAAAACTACTTCAAAACCTAATATTTTCCATTCACATTGACCAATAGGCTTGAAGTTGGTGCCAACCTTAAACTAATAATAATAATTTATGTTATAAGTAAGTATTAAATTGGATTGGCAATCAGTTAATAGCATATATAAGTGATAGGTAGTGTATAATAAATATTAATACTTTATTATTTTTTTCTTTTTAGTTAAGTTAGTTTGAAGTCGGTTTTTATTAACGTAGTTTTTTTATTTAATATTTTTTAGAATTTTGCTGATATGATTAAATTAAAAAAAATCGTCGAGGTGAAAATTGATAAAAATTTTCATAAAATAAAAACTAATGGGCCTACCTGAATTAGTTTTTAATGGGACCAATTTGAAACTATTCCGCATCAAACAAAAAAAAAACAATTACGTAAATCGGTTCAGGAACTTGGGCGAAACCGCTGTACATACATAAAAAAGTATATACCGACCGAATTAAGAACCTCCTCGTTTTTTTTGAACTCGGTTAAAAAGCACAATTAGCAAATTATACCATCAGTTAATTTTTTATAAATACAGATGTAATAGTTAAGGATCGAGCTTTAGCAGAGTTAATAAGTAAAATAAATCAAAAACTAAGAACTCTGTACAAAACAGTTGTGTTTCTTAAAGAATACTAATTAAGGTCGGCTTCTTCGTCCTAGTTCATTTGATGTTTCTAACTGATTACAGCTGTGGAATAATCTTATAATATATTTGAATAGGTTATTCCACCATGAGAGAAAGGAATCAAAAGAAAGTGCTATTGTATAAATGAAAAAAGGCACGTTTCGTTACTTCGATCCTGTGAACATCCTGTTGGTAAGCGCATAACCTCCGAACGACTGAACCGATTTAGCTAATATTTTTTTGTCTTGCGGTTATTCTCAGAAGAAGGTAAACACCCATACAAACTAAACGGGTGAAATGAAGTTCGCCGTTAAATCAAATATTGATAAAAAAAAGAAGTTTGCATCGATTTTGATAATCTCTGATTCGTTAAATTTTTACCGCCTTAAATACCATATTACATATCCGTAGAAATTTAGATTGACATTTCACGTACAACAAGCTGAGGTATGATATGAATGACGTGTCAAAAGTTTTGAAAATCGGCATGAGAAGAGTAATAAAAGTGAATGTAAGGTAGAAGTAACTGGAAGCTTAGGATGTCGGTAAGAGTCATCACACTTGGCACTCTATACTCTTTTCTTACCCTACTAAGGCTTTGATGTAAAGATTTACTTCCCCAGCAAGCTACGGGGTTTTTTTTTTTTAAAGTGTGGAAAATCCCCCCGGATACCCGCTGCTCTCGGGGGAGAACAACGGGTTATGTCGGACTCGAACCGACTAAAAACCACACTATGACCTTCGTGCCGCCCGGCTAGGAGCGAGATGGGGTCGCGTTGGCATTCACCATCTCGCTCCGCGGCTACTGCCCGGTCTTTACCGGGCCTCCCTCCGCGCTAAAAGAGGAGCGACTCCGGTCACTGGAGTCGCCCCCTACGGGGTTGTATCAACCCCACCTAATAAAATTTAATAAAAACTAACACGTACATAAATCACTTGCATTACTTATGCTCCGGCCACACATATCGCGATAACGCGAAGATTTGCATTGTCGCGACAAGTCTGGCAATAAATTCGAACTATCCCGAATCACCTTCGCGAAGACGAAAGTCCTTCGTGCCGCTGTCGGTAAAATGCGGCACATCAAAGGGTTTTGTCGCGACAAAGTTCGTGCTGTTAGCTACACTTCGCGCGCTTTAGTTGCCTGGTTGACTGCCAGACGCGGAGTTTTGAGTGAGTGTTCAGTTTAAACTTTTATCATGGACTGGAGTAACACACAAGTGGACAAAATTTTGGAATTTATTCAAAACTACAAATCGGAACTCCATGTTTTCCGTGAAATAAATTATCGCAACATCGCGAAGCTTTTTATAGTGTGGCCAAGCACTTCGTCATGGATCGAACATGAAGTTTTATCGCGACAAAGCGAACACGAATCTTCTCTATCAAGTGTGGCCGCACCATTAGAGAATACTGATTTAGAATCCGCTTCTCCATATTCCTCGCTGTCCGCTAAGTAACTGGCGTGATAAGCTCCTAGTAAGGGTTTAGATAGTTCTACGTATCCGAACGAGATAAGCTAACTTCTCAAGTTACTAACATAATTACGGTGCACCGATATGATATCAGTGTTTCCAGTAATTATGAATCAGCGATATCGCTTGCGATCTATATTTGTAATAAACTTGAAGAAGAGTGAATTTTATACATTGAAGCAGAACACATTTCTAACGTTTTTAGAATTTTTGTCTATTTAACTGTCGCTCTGCCCGTTTGTTTATCTGTTTGTCCGTTTATCTGTTCGTCTTCTTATTTCTATCAGGATTACGATTAATTCCGAATTTACTGAACCAATCTTAACGAAATTTAGCTGTAAGGTACTTTAAGTTCCGAGGAAGTTCAGCTTGCTAAAGGGGTCTGGTAGAGAGGTAAAATTCTAAAGGTAGGGCTACGAAGCTTATAACAAGTAGTGCGACTTTGTTCAAGATATAAGTTTTGTAGACTTTACAGACATAACTAAACTCAGTATCATAGGGACCAAATTTTTTACATCTACATTGTAGACAAACATTTTAACGTAGTTAAAGTTACATATAAGTTCCCCCGTGTTGGTCCTGGCCCCTTTGTAGAATAAACCATCTGTCTTCCTGTGCCAGGCAGCTCGTAAAAGGCGAGCATGGGCTTGCTGTCACTAACGCCGTGACATCTGACTAGGTGGTAGAGTTTCGCAGCGACTCGGCCGGATTTGTACCACCGCATTACCTATTCCTACCGCCATAAGGTCATGATGTGTTACGGTTTGGAGGGTAAGGTAGCCGGTAAACTTACTTTTGCTTGAGGCCTAACATCCCGGCCTCTGGTTGGCAACGCACCATTACCACCTTTGGTGTCTCTAGGCGTCGTGTATTTCTTACCATCAGGAAATCCGTCAAAAAAAAATTGATACATACCTTCATGCCGTGTACCCTGCACGGTAAATAGAGAGAATCAAGTGCCGAGTGAGTGAAATTTGCTAGGTCGGCTAGTAGGCTAGTAATAATTAGATTTACTGAAATGTGAATATTAGTTACAATGACGTAGTAGTACACAAGGAAAGAATTTCCGCAAATTCATCTTAATGTTTTGGATAAATTATACGAATCTAATCAATATGACTATTCTAGTAATTTGACTTGCTGTGATATATATGTGGTTGTTAGTTTAAGTTATTGACTTTTTTTAAAGGTGTGTGCTCATAGTGTTTTTTTTATGTTGTAGGAAGGCAAACAAGCAGACGGATCTCCTGATGGCAAGAAATTCACGCCGCCTAGAGACACCAAAGATGGTAATGGTGCGTAGCCTACCTGAGGTCAGGATGTTAGGCCTCGAGCAGAAGTAAGTTTACCGGCTGCCTTATCCTCCGAACCGAAACACGTCATGAAATTATGGCGGCAGGAATAGGTAAGGCGGTGGTACCAATCCGGG